>VZTA01024095.1:470060-620635 GCA_013398855.1 Mohoua ochrocephala | reverse complement strand
TCCCCCGGCCGCGATGGACGCGCGCGAGCGTGTGGGGCTGTCAGGAACGTGTGGGGCCGCCGGACGTGTGGGGCTGCCACGAGCGTGTGGGGCTGTCACCTGAGAGGGTCTGTCACCGTGCGGGTCACTCACACCCGTGTGGGGCTGTCACATATGTGTGTCTGTCATACGTGTGGGTCTGTCGTGCACGGGTGCGTGTCACATAGGTGTGTCTGCGTGTCATACATGTCCGTGTGCGACATGCATGTACGGCTGTGCTCACACGTATTGCGTGCGTGTCACGTTCACGTATGTCTGTGCACACACGCGTGACCGTGTGCTCCATCTGTGGATCCGTGTGTGGATCCGTGTGTGGATCCCGGTGTGTGTGCGCCTGGCGATTGGAGTCTTCCCCTCATCCTCGCTGCTGTAGTTTCTGAGTGTATCCGGATTTTGTCAGTGCTGGGCGGTATGACAAATGTTTCTGTGTAGTTAAGTATAACTTTCTTACAGTGGGGGTTTTTTTCTCTTCCTTTTTTTTCTTTTTTTTTTTCCTTTTTTTTTTTTTTTTTTTATCTTTTTCTTTTTCCTTTTTTTTTTTTTTTTTTTATCTTTTTCTTTTTCCTTTTTTTTTTTTTTTTTTTACCCTGGGAGGAAGGTAGGCTCACCTACTTTTGAAGATTGTTTGTTTTCTGTCACATATATCCAAAGGTCTCTGGGGATACAAGTGCTCCTGTTGCCTCTGTCTGTGTGGTTATAATTTAGAAGACGTTTTTAAATCACTTAGTGGTAATTTGCAAAGCAAGGTGCAAAAGCAATGTTTCCATTTCCATTCCGTAGCCATTCCAAGGCTGTGCACAGTATTCCATGCACGACTTTGAATTATGTGCAGTCAGACACCTGTTACTTAATCCTGTTTATCCTTTCCAGTTACAGTTATCCAGCCTTGGCTTCTTTTTTTTTAATATCTCAAAATAAATTACAAATATTCTTTTATGCTGGCATCTAGTAGAAGCCCAGGGATCTAATGTGCTTGTGAGGTATTTAATATGTGTTTATTAGGTAACACTTTCTCGAAGGGAGATGATTTTAGAAAGTTATAGAATAATCTTTATCTCAGGGGGAGTTTATATAATGTTAAAGTGTCCATGGGGATGGATCTGTAGGAAAGGTGGATGGTGGGGGCTACACGGAATCGAAGTCTTACACAGTATAAATCTTCAGTAAAGTGCACATCATCCTCTCTTAATAGGTAAATAACATTTGTGTTTCTCAAACTTCCCTTGCTGCTGCACCGTGGAAATTTCAGTTTGATAATTGGTGCTAACGAGGGTCCTCGGGAAAACGTCGCATTTCGGGTCCTGGGAGAGGATGGAGCAGACTCTTTCCTAACACGTTTGTGTTCGGGGTTGTGTTCTGTACTTTACCTGAGCAGTGTTAGCAAGCTGATACTACTCACTTTGATAGGAGCATTTCTCCAACTTCTGGAAGTGTTATGGCCACGGTACTTGCAGACTTCCACCAGATCAAGGGTACCTCATAGTGCCGTGTACCACAAAATAATTATTGTTATGTAGAGCTGAGCAATTTTGTGTCGTACAGAGACAGTTTCTAAATACGAGTTGGGAACAGATTTATTCCTCCCTGCAACTGGTAACTTCGTGAAGTAATTAAAAATAAATTACAGAGCTCTAAGATGAGAATTCTCTTCCACAACCATTAATACCACTGTGCCTTCACGTGTCAGTTTTGATTCATCTCCTGATGATATCGCTAAAAACCAGGTATTGATATGAAAGTCAAACCTCTGGTGAAAATATAACTGCGTGGCTGTCAAAATAAAATGTGAGGATCTGATTTGATTGCTGGCTGTGGATACGCACTCGGTAGAGTAACAATGCCTTTTATTTTAAAGACATGCACCCACGCACAGGAGCTTTGTTCTAAAATAGTGTTTTCTGTCATGAATTTATGCATAACCTAGACTCTCTGCTTTTTCTTAGAATGCAGGGAAGACAGAACCTTGAAGGGGAAGAGAGAAAGACCAAAAGGGGCAGGAAAGAGAAGTCATTTGAATTTCCCTTACTGACAGAGGAAATACTTCTTTGTTATGTTTCACACAAAATATTGTGTTGTTTTCACCTTTTCAAAAACAATGGCGAGTTGTTTGGGCTTGATGTACGCTGCTGACTTCTGTTGCAGACTTTGGGTGTTTGTTCCAGTAATATCTGGCTGTGATGATGAACTTGGGGCTATGCTGGAAGTCTGTCAAGTATTTGTTACAGCTGTGTAGGAACTGATGGCTTCATTTCCACCAGGCTTAGGTATACTGTGTTGAAAACTTGTAGGGATATGAGTTTTGTGCTTACCGAAATGACTTGTTTTATATTTCTTTTTCATTTTTTATCTTGTCGTTTTTTGTGGTCTTTTGGAATTGTTCAGTGGTTTGCTTTCCTTGGTGGTTTTAACAGTTCAATTGCTGCTCCTTCCTGTTCGTAATTTGCCAGAGACCGAAGTCTGCAACTGCTGTTTTAATATTTTCCTTAAAATTGAATTAATCCCTTTTCTAGAGGAAAGGGAGGAAGGGACAGAGGAGCACTTAGGAGAATTTTAGAAACGAGAACCAAAACTTACTGCAGGCATCTTACCTAAGAGAGACTACTTACGAAAATTGTACCTCATTGATTTTGGAGAAGTCTGGTTTCCTCTGTAGTTTCAATCATCTGTCCCATTAGATTTTGGGAAGTGTTGTAAATTGGTTTAGAAGTGAAATTTTCCAAGTCATAAAATCTCCGGTTGGTTGTTAGTGGAAATCATTATGAAGGGTTGCATAAGCATTATTTGTAGGATGGCTAATCAGCAGCCTGGGCTTAGTTCCATTCTCTAATAAATAGATGCATTGTGCTACTTTAAAAATTGCAAAATTGATGGCTTGAGTACATTTACTAATTTTGCAAGATACGCAATGCATCTGGTTTGGGGAAAACTCTTTGATGTCTGCAGAAGTTGCACGCAGTGGAGGTGTTTATGATCCAGCCTGTTACCTCTTCAGAAGTTTTTTGATTATACTGTTTAGGACATCTTATTCTTATGAAAGATTCATGCACAGCACCACATCAAAATTGCCTATGTGCGTGCATCAAAGGCTCAGATAAATTTCATTTGGCAGGACTTTCTGGGAGCAGGTTTTGTGGTCCTCTTGCTTCTGCAGAAAAAGAATGTGATTTTTGGGCTTTGTATTCCAAAGAGCTGACCTGTAGAGGGTTGAAATACATGGGATATCAATGGTGTAAATACCAAAGACACTGTGCTTTGGCATTAACCACCCTGCTTTGCTTATGTCTTGCCCTGTGAACACTGAATTATGAAAATCTATCTTGTTGGTCCTCACTCATCTTCTTAGGGTGGTAGTGGTTTCTGCAAGTTTAGTAAATATGGGTAAAAGAGGCTTGTGAAACTGTGGAAGAAGACAGATTCCCAGCCATTCTGGAATTCATTAATTAGGCCTAGTAATAAGTTCCTTGTTCCAGAAAGACAGGCTAATGTATCCGAGTGCCTGGAACAGGGTGCCACAACATGGGAAACAGCATCAGGCCAACCCTTTTGGTGCTGTCCTCGGAGCACTAATGCCAGGAATCTGCCATTTTCAGGGCAAGATGCTCCCAAGCGGCTTGTGCGAGTCACAGAAATAGATGGGGCAGCACAACTGTGGCTTTAGAGATTCCTCTCCAGCAGAATTCTGGGTGATGGGCTGCTGATGCTTTCCCTGAGAGGGATCTTGGAAGAAAGTCAGTGCTTGCATCCCCTCCTTGTGAAGACCGACATCAGCTTGTATGAGGTAGTGCTGTGGCTTCTTTAGTCAGGTTGCCTTAAAAGTCATTCTGCGTATCAGCCACTGAAAGAAGTACTTGTTAAAGTTGTACCTGTGCAACAGCAAAAGAATCTTGATTTTTGGAGAAGAATGATACAAAACCTTCATCTTCCTCTCCTCTGGAGAGCTTCTTAGCCTAATATGAAGTCATAGTGTCCCGTTTCCCTTGTTACTAGTCTTGGATAAATGGTATTTGTCAATGGTTATAATGTTTCGTTTCACCTTTGGAGTTGTAGGAAGCACCAGTCAGTCTTCCTGTGAGAGAGGAAGTTCCTGGGGAGCAGTGCGGGTGTCACTGGAAGGTTAGGTTGCCCTACTGCAGCTATCTGCCCATGAAAAGGGAGAAGTACAAGGTATCCAGCTTTTAAAGTCACTTGCCTTTTGCAGGGTTTAGGTTTCTGTGGCACATGATGGGGCCGTTCCTTTGGTCTCTTTGTGGTTTCCCGTTCTTTTCCATTGCCAGTCAGTGTTGTTAAGCTCAGTCGTGATCCTGTCCCACCTATGACTGATAGCTGGTCATGGAACAGACACCACTGACCACAAAGACCATGGACATGGCGTGGAGCATCCCTCGTCCTCCCCATTTCGTGACCACCTTGTAGGTGAATCCATAATCTGACTTTATGCAATTGCTCCATGCTGCCTGATAAAAAATCTATAACCCACAAGTGCTCCTAATTCCTCATAGCATGTCTCTCACCTTTCTTTTTGCAAAATGTGAGTTAAGAAGTTGGTTGGCAGCTGTCATATATCCAAAGTTAGAGCCTTGTTTCCAATTTTATATGGGAGGTATAATTGTACCACCATGAGACCCTACACCTGGAGAGCTGAGAGTCCCTTGTTTGATCTTTCCTTGGAATAAGAGCCTGTTCTTTCCTCAGTAACAATAACTGGGAGCTTTAGGCAAATGAGGTGAGGCAGCCCGTGTGGAATGTCCTCTATTGTAAGGTCTGTTTGCGGAGTGGTGGAAATTGGTGTTGCTGAAGTAACCACGTGCCTTCGCCCTCTCGATTCTGAAGAAACTGGTTCTGTTCAGTTGACTTTGGGGCTCTCAAATTGTAACTTGCTTTGTGAGCCAGCCTTGCAACCTAGAAGACCGTGAGAAGACGTGTAACGTTACAGATGCTGGATTTAAAAGGGACTGTTCAAATTAAATCCTCTACGTTGCTCCTCCTCGGATGTTGTACTGATAGACCATTTACTTGAAAAGTCTTAATCTAGGCTTGGTGTTCCTATTCTGTTGCTTTTATGTGTAACACCATCTGAAATTATGAAGATAAAAAATTTACAAATGTCATCAAATAGTTACATAAAAGTAATTTATGTCTGCAGTTGGTTTAGCAATATGCCAGCCAAGAGAGAATATATTCAGCTTCAGAACTGTTTGGGTGCACTTCAGTAAGGACAAAATGGGTATGAGAAAGGTATTAAAGAGCAGGCTCTTTATTCTTGAAGTTACAGATAAATTTCCTTTTCTAACAATTTCTACAATCAACTTGGGCACACACGCTCCTGCAGACTGGAAGCAATCAGCCAGGAGGTCAGTGACTAATAAAGGGGGCAAAAGAGAATCGGGACTTGAAAGGTTAATAAGGAGCATCTCTTGGATTCCAGTGATCTAGAGTTTCCATGATCCTGTGAACACTGATGATGTGGAAAATAACAAGTAATAAGGGAGTTCTCTGAGATGTAAGCTGTGGTCTTGAACAAGATAGGTCGGATGAAAGAACTCCTCATACCAAAGTGGCAATTTTTCCTCCTTGATCTTGCAGACCATTCCAAAACCCTACAGGTTTTTCTGTTCCCATTTTCCTACTTCTTGAGCATTTTAATTTCCCGTGCCTGAAATTGCCGTGTCTCTCACATTTGCCTTTCGGTTTTCTTTCCCAAGCTTTTGGGGATGTTGCTGCATGTGCCGTACTTGTTGCACAGACAGATGTTCCGTGCTCTCCTCTCAGCTGAGGCTGTGCGCTGGATGCAGGGTGCTCGTCTCCATCTCTGCCATTGGACTGCTGCTGCCACTGCTAAAAGGAAACAGAGGGAAGAAAGGAATTGATAGCTGCAGTGAGAGCCTGTTTGTTTTGAAATACACAAATTGGGATAATTCATACAGAATTCTTCTCGGTGAAGTGTGAGTTGAAATGGAATATGAATGCCTTATTGGGAAGTAGGAAATAGAGCCATGGAGTGGTTTCTTTGGCAAGGCTAACGTGATCTGTTGAACTCAACAGAATTGGTATAATTTTTTCTATGAAGGACCGTGATCATGGAAAGAAAAGCATTGCTGGAGAAGGCGGGGAGAGAGGCTGCTGAATTCTCTGTAGATTTGTTTGCAGAGATGAGAAGGAAGCACAGATCTGTTCAAGGAGAGGTTGGGTAGCATGGTGTGGTGACTGCGAGGCAGGCGGAGGCTGTTGGATGATTTGATTTTACTATTTGTTTTTCAGATATAGTTCTTGAGGATTAGTGCAGATTAATTGGGTGCTCTGGTGGATTTGGAGAGCTGTACTGCATGTCTGACATCAGCAAAGAATAGACCGAGTAATTATTGCTTTCTGGTCTTTCAGCCTGTGTTATTTGTGTACTGCTTCCCTAGCAAAAGATGCTTAGGAATAGTTGTCATACATTAAATGACAAGGGAAGATGGAATGTGGTTGCAGGTATATCAGAGCAGATTGCAAATGAGGTGCTGCAGTCTGGCATAGGAGCTGTGAGTTGCAGGTAACGTGGGTACTTTGGCACCCCTGCTCGGCTCGTCGTTTTCACACTGGAAATCTCCCGTATCCGTGGATGCTGCAGGTGCGGTGAAGCTCTCGGAAATTCCCCTCAGCGTGTCTGCCATCCCTCACATGATGCGCTTATCTGCTTTGATTGGAGAATTCCCGGGCTGGAGGAGAAGGTGGGGGCTTCGGGGGGCGGGGAGCGATGTGACCTGGGAGAACAACAGAGGGCTCAAATAGGGCAGCCCGGGCGGGAGGAGGCTCAGCTGCGGCTCGGTGTCCCGGGGGTGCTGCCGGTGCCATATTCCCCCAGGCACGGCAGCTGGGGCTCGGCGACCCTGGCGGCCTCCTCTGCTTGGTCTGGGGCTGGCAGGAGCAGCCCCGGCTGTACATCTGCGTTTGCCCAGGGGAAGGTCCTGGAATCTCTCTGCTGCAACTGAACTGGTAGAGAGATTCATTTCCTTTTTTCCCCAAGCCCTTCAAATCTGGCAGTGTGTAGCAGAGTCCGGCTGTTCTTTTTGCTGATGCTCTCGGTTTTGGCTATGCAATACAGAGTAGCTCTTTGATGACCTGTGACTGTACCAGGTGGCTGGGAAGAGAAATAACTTCTGCGAAGACCTTGGCCCAGGTGAGGACAAACTGGGCAACGTTTTTTTTAGTTGTACAGGTTGCTGCTTCCCCGCATTCAGACATCACTGGTATAATTTTGCTTTTCTCAAGCAGACCCCTGTCTACTTGGATGCGTCCTAAAGTGTTGTGTATGTTTGGCTCTGCATGCTTTTAATTTTGACTGTTTGTTTGTTTTTCTTTACAAACTGAGAAAGTGCTGGAATTGATGTATGTGCCAAGCAGGGTAAACAGATGTTGATAAAATGGTCTCCTTTGAGATATCCTAATAAGAGCACGAGCTTAACTCGAAAAACCATATAAAAATAGTTTGTGTGCCATTTCATCTGTGTGTCTTTATACAAGAAAATGTCTTAAATTAGTCTTTGCATCAGGTAGTGGAAGTATTTGCACTGCTTTTATGGGAGTAATACCATCTCTTCCCTGTGGAATTAATGAAGACTGACACCTTGGAAGAAGCATATGGTACTTAACTGGCCTTGCCCTAGGGAGAGTTAATAAATTGGTGTGATGCTGGTGGGATCTGTGACCCGTATTGGTGCTTTTGTGAATGGCTGTATGGATTGTGTGCTTGGGAGACCATACTCAGTGCCCAATGGCACTCCCGTGACCTCAGCTGCTAGTGATGATCACAGAGAGGTCTGGATCCAGCAGGGAGTGAAGATGCATAGAGCCTTAGAGAGGTAGGAAAGGGTAACAGCAGGACCAGTCCTCTACATTTTGCTTTTATCTCTCTGGAGAGCTGGGTGATCATCACTGTGGAGAAATGCAATAGGAACAACACCCAGCCTGTTTGTGTTTGCTTGGTATGGAAGGCATAAATCTGCAGCTCTGCTGGTCTGGTTGAGTTCATTTGGAAGAATTCTTACTAATGAAGTTTGTACTGCAGAATTGTGGTCCCTGTGTGGATAGAGGAATCACAGCTCGCATAGACCTTTATCTGGTAGTCCAAATCATGTGAAAAAACTTAATATTCTCTGCTGCATCTTCATTTTCAGTGCTAGTTCTCTGAATTGCAGTCTCAGAAAAAAGATGATCTGTTGGGTTTTGGCTAGAGTGACAGTCTACCAGTTGATTTATTCAGGGTTTTGGGGGACATTTTTTGGTGGTTTTTTTTTTTCTGTTTTTTAAAGACTTGAAAAAGTTTGTTCTTCTTATTTGTAACGATTTTTTAATTTGTTTTGTGTGGATTCCTGTGTGTTAGTTTCTTGCAGCTTCCCCATGATGAACTAAAAGCCTCATGTAACCTAATTGCATTTCCAGATGTGGGGAAATCAAAAGTATATGTTTGCAGTAATTCTTTGCTATACAAACACATGTATTTATTTTGTAAATGCTTCTTGTATTCTAAAACACATGAGGTGAAAGCAATACTTTACAGGAGTAGCTGTGAATTGGCATGAAATAGGTTACTTCTGAAAAAGAAAGTGAGCTTTATTGCTGGGGATTTTTTTTTTTTTTTAAATAAAGCCTGTGACACTTCAGTTTTCAAAACTGAATCAATCTGCCAAGAAATTCATGCTCTGATTTATATACCTTTGATTTAGTTATGCTCAGTTTGTAAACAGTGCCTGGTAATCTTCCCTGATCTCATCCTGCTTTAATTTCTAATTTACCCTTGAAAAGACACTGCTCACTTTAATCTGGAATAACCACCCCCCCTCCCCACAGCAGAACGCCAGAATAATAATATTGTGAAAACAAAGATCTAAGTGCAGCTCTCAGATACCTGACACATTAAAAACATCAATTGAATTGATCTGAAATTATGTGGAAAAACATACAGGTAGTTTTTCAGGTAATTCTGAATCATCAAATGATTGATTCCGCGAGTGGTTTTCCATGATTCAGGTGCTGAGCAATGTGGCAATACTTTAAGGCTTTTGAAAACTGGAAAACACTTTTTGATGCTCCCAGGTAGAAACGTCGGAGGAAATTGCGTTGCTGCGTTAACAGTTACATTATTTGGTTTTAAGGAATTGGCTCCATCCCACTGTAGTTTAGTGTCAGAATGTTTGCTGGGTATTTTCATTCTCTTGTTTTTAAGTGGAATTGTTTTCTTTACAGAAGACAATAGTAGGACCAGATATGAAACATTTTTTTTCTAGTTGCGTGAAACTACATTAGCCTTTTTGTGGGTTTAGTTTTTGAATTATTTTCACAGAATCAGTCAGGTTGGGAAAGATCTCTCTGATCATTAAATCCAACCTATGATGCAACACCACCACGGCACTGAGTGCCACGTCCAGGCTTTCCTTAAACACCTCCAGGGGTGGTGACTCCAGCACCTCCCTGAGGAGCTCATTCCAATGTCTAATCACCCTTTCTGTGCCTAAACCTCCCCTGGTGCAGCCTGAGACCGTGTCCTCTTGTCCTGCCACTGGTTTCCTGGGAGAAGAGGCCAAGCCTCACCTGGCTACAACCTCCTTTCAGGGAGTTGTATTCCCTTAATAGAAAAGGATACATCCTAAAAGAATAGCCCGTACCTTTAGCAGCATTTAAATGCCCACGCAGACCTTCATGAATAATTTGAAATTCTGACCAAAACTTGGATCTTGAAGGTGTTGCTTTGCCTGGCTCCTTTGAAAGATCTGTGGAAGTATTTCTTCAAAGCATTACTGGAAGTAATGATCAGAGCAAGGTGTCAGTTTTGTGTTTGTTTTTTGGGTTTTTTAAAGAGCTATAAAACAATATACCTAAAAATTGTAGGCCTATGATATTTTTTTCAGGTGAGCTACATCTCTTCCTTAAAAAGTGATTGGTAATTTAAATTATAACCACTTTTATGGTAATATTTCTTGATTTCATAAACCATCACGTGAAATCTTTCAGTTACTGAAGAGCCAACTTATAGTTTCAATTAAAAAATACTTCTGTATACATGAATATCACATTAATCACACAAATAAATTTCTGGCTGCTTTTCTTTTTCTGGAAGTTGATGAAAAGATAATGCTTCTCAGTTAATTTTAAATCATTTAAAGGAAGTCTTCTTTAAACATGACTGAAAGTGGATTAATCCTTTTCTTCCTTCCATCTCTTCCTGCTATCATCACATCTTGGGTTTTAGAAACTAAAGAATGTTGTCTAAAGGGCTTTGGCAGGGAACGTTTTGCTTATCTCAGTGGTCTTCAGTCCAGCTGGTAATTAGCACTTCTCTTAGTGACTGAGACATAATTTTAACAAGATTTGGCTCTTCCTTTTCAGCACTGTCTATTGACAGAGCGTGGGTGTTGCAAGCAAGTAACCGGAATTCATTTGAGCCTTGCATCTCAAAATTCAATTCAAAATCATCGTGCCTCATCTAAGGGGCCTTTTGGATGGTTGTTGAAATTTATCTGTTCTCTCTTACTGTAATACTGTTGTGACTGGGTTTGTGCATCTGCAGTGTTATCAGGGATGATTCATAGGCCAAAATGGTGTTTGTCCACTTAATGCTTCATTCCTTTCCCCTTTCAAAAGGAAAATAATGGGAAAAAAGCTATTCTATCTGATAGATAATAGCTTTTCTTTTATTGTTTGGCAGTGTGTGTTTTGTTTTATTTTTTTTTTTAATCTTAAAATTTGACCTGACAAAAGAAAGGTAACGAGAATCCCAGTAGTGTCAGGACTTGGCAGGGGAATATGCCAGGTATGAGAAACAAAACTGCCCCGAGTACAGCACACTGCAAGTGCTCAAACCCAGCCCTTCAGAGCTGGAGATTGATTAAATCGGTCTGTAGTTTTTGCAGGTGAAACAGTTAATTTGGCTTCAGAACTTTATTTGTTCCCTATGGGCCACACGTCCAATGGGGCTCCATTTATCCCTTCCAAAATATCCACAAAGTTGGCTCAAGCCTTCTCGTTTGTAAGGTCAGATGTCAAAAGATTTCACTTTTTCAGGATGGAGAGGTACTGCTGGAATTTTAGATGACCATACTGAGACTGATATAATTTCAAAACTAATTTTTAGCTCAATTTCAGCAGAGCAAGGAGTGGCTGTCGGGACACATTTGATCCTGTAGGAGGAACGGTAACATTGCTGGGTTGGAGCAGGTAACCCTGTATGACACAGGAGGAGAGAGGCCCAGCCTGAAAGCTCTTTATTTGTTGCTTGGTATTGTTTTGGTAATTCCACCATCCAGTCCCTTTTCCCTCTCCCCATGTCTTTTGGGCATGGGCATAGCTGGCTGTAGTGCACTTGAAAAATCAGATTTCTTTGTTCCAAAGCAGGACTTGGGTTAAATACAGTAAGGCACACACCCTCACCTACAGTGCTCTGATTAGGGTTTTTTTCCAACACTTACCTTAAATGTCATGATAATGCCTGACATGAGGGCTGATTGTCTTGTGAACCACGAGATCCAGAGCAGATTTCGGCGGTGCACATCAGAACAAGTGCATAGTTCCAGCCTTAAAAGTATGAACTGAAGTACAGCACAATGTAAATGTCAATTCAGGAATGTTAGGTAGGTTTGGTATGATCCCTTAAGGATTCTTTGTTCATGGCCTAAATTGCAAGGTTTCTGGGGCAGGGACTATCCTTGCATTATTTATTTTATGGCGTTTATTACAATGCAGTCTTTATTATTTTTTATTTAAGCCGGTTGGTGCCCATGTGCTGATACCTCAGATGAGAGAATGCACTGCAACACAGCATTTTTAATTAGAATATATATACAAACCTGATTTATGCAGGTTAAAAACAAATGGCATCCACGTTGTTCAGTTCAACGTGCTGAAGTACCTGAAGGTATGAAGCAGCTTTCAGACAATTTCATCTCAACTCCAATCGCTGAGACCTTTTTTAGCGTGGCGAGATGACTTCCCCAAAGCCTGCAGCCCATGTGTGTTAGCAACAGGGATCCTGGTAAATTACTTCTCGACCTTGACTTGGAGATCAAAATGTAGCAAATCAGGGACGTGGACACGCTCTGCCAGGACAAACTCCCAGGGGTGCAGATTAATGTATGGAGCAAGGCGTTGCTTACACTGCTCCCACTGCCATGCAGTCTTAGAGGCCATTATCTTTAATACCTTTGTTATGCAACAGATCCAGTTTTGATTTGTAGCCCAGAAAGAGCAAAGTTTCAGTTTTAGAAGCACAGTCTGTTATAGGATATTTGTCCAGCAGTCTTTTTGCAGAAATGAAAATGTGCTTCTTGGTGTTGTTTCTAAGTTTGAGGATTCCCTGTGTAAATCTTTTAAGTCAGAACATAACTCAGGAACGCCTTTTTTTATTTTTTTTTTCCTTTGGCAGTGGTGTGGACATAGTCTGAATCAGCAAAGCTGGCTTAAAGAGACACTCAAGTCAAAACCATATGTATGTATAAAAAGGAGTTTTCTTTTGCAAAGAATCAAAGTAGCTGCGGACATCAGGCCTAACATTGAATGTTTTAAAACTAATTTATATGGGTTGTGTAATTTCTGTTTCCTCCCTCTTTCTTTGTGTTCTGTGAAAGGCACCAAACAGCAAACCCTGAACAAGCTCAGCTGCACAGTTGGATGAGAAAAGAAATAGAAGAGGCTGGGCAGAAATTGCAATCTTACAAAGCAAAGATCTAGAAAGATGTTTCAGCTATGCTAAAAATTATTTACACTTTGCAGTCTTGCAGCTCTCCGTGATCTAATAGTGCTTCTGGAATCTCTTTTTAGGCGTTGTACATATTTGTTAAAAATGCTCCTTCACCCAAAGAATTTATTGCACTGGAGTAGGAGGAGCCAAAAGCTGAACACAATTTTTGGTATATAAGCAACAGAATAGAAGTGTGAAACATTTCCAGCGACATGTGGTTAAGATCAGCCTAAAAATTCAAGCTGCATGTTTTAATAATTTTTGATCAAGTGGGACTTCAAAGATTTTGACTTCCCTTTAAAGTGTAAATTTTTGCATTGGACAATGTAGCACAAACCAGCACTGGCTGCCATCAGATGAGGTTTGCTTCAGTGCAGCCGGCAGCATCAGGCCCAGGATGTTTGCACAATGAGGCTTTGTAAACCTCCACTGCAGAGCTGCAAGGCTTTGATCTGTTTACTGGACAAATCAAAATTAAACTGATGTCTCCTATTTTTTTTTTTTTTTCCTTGGGAGAAACTAGCACTCAGGAAATCTGGCTGGCCATATCAGATTTTGCCCCAAGAAATTGCATTAGTTTAAAAAAAGAGGCATTGTGCGCACAGCTTAATGTTTAAACTCAGTGTCAAAACGTTGGGGCAGAATAATGCACACCGATAATGCAAATGGTTTTCTTGGGTGGGTTTCAACTCCTGTGCTAGTATCTGGGAGAAGATGTTTACTTTCTTGCATTGAAATACCACGCTGTTTCCATCACGGTAATGCCACTTTCAGCTAGCTGGTTGCAGCCAGGTTCAGAGATAAGAAATCAAAATTGTTTTGAAATGTACCTCTGTTTATTACAGTGTAACTTTTCTTTTATACTTCATATTATCCAGTGACTAAACATGTTTACTTTAAACGGGCTATGTGTTCCAGGTGGGTAGAAGCAAAACAAAAGTGCATTTGAGCCAGCTGTAATTAAATTTCAGCTCTGTACATTTTGTCAAGACAAGAAAAGCTGCTGGCATTTAAACCTTGCAATGCATTATGGAGTGACTACCAGTCAGATCCTCCTATGGAATTAAAACAAATTGGAAAGCAGAGTGAGAAAGGGGGAAGAGAGATTTGCGTGAATTAAATGACTACAGCCTGTGGTTTGCCAGGCTCTCTTGCTTTTGTTGATGATGTCTGGTTATGTAAACTTCTTCCCACCACTTTCGTCTTGAACTTGCAGCAAAGCAGTTTTGTGTGGTGTAACATCTGCTGGCATAAAAGTGGTTGTAAATAAGAAAAAAATCTTTACTGTGCAGCCCAGTAGGAAGGAAAGAGAGGATGGAAAGGAGCGTTCTCTAGAAACACAGATGGCTTTAGTCATTGATAATGTTTTATGAAATAATTTAAAAAATATGATTGCCAAAACAAAAGGGATTGTATGAAGGGGCCGAGCGCATCTAGTTGGTACATTTGGAAGAGTTTGCAGTTAAACTTTCCTGGAGGAACATGCCCAGTGTGATCAGCCATGGTACTCTCCCAAGAGTGACGGGACCAAGAGGTTTCCATAAAATGACGGGCCCGTTCCGTGTTATTTTGCACTGTGCAAAATAATCTTGTATTATAGTATGGCATGTAATTATCTCAGTAAATATTCGGGGGGAAAAATAATGCTGCTTAATCCCTTTCTCTTGCTGTTACGGAGGATTGGGATAATGAAAGCGTAGATCACAACATGCTACATTATAGCTGCTGGCCTACATTTCACAGCGAGATTGGCAAGGAGCAGGCTCCCAGTTTCTGGAACACGGAGTACATCCCAAAAAGAATGATTGGGCTGCAATAGGATTTATGTGACGATGCTGAGCTTTCCCTGGAGACATTAGATTTTATCTTAGTGATATGAAGTGCTGGCAGCTGCCGGCTTGCTGGCCTGAAAGGAGTATCCATCCTCTTCCCATCTTTTCACCTGCTGCATGCTCCCCAGTGCCTGCATTAGCTGCCCGGTTTCCATGTGGGAGTCTAGGGCTGCTCTTTCCTTTCTGTTCTCTTTGAATTCTGGTGAGACACCCTTAAACTTTACTCTTGGTTGAAGTGCAGGTTTTTATGATAATAATTAATTTCGTTGGCCCAAGCAGAGTAAAAGCATTTACCCGTAATTGACCTGGATTCTTTGTAATGCTGAAAATGAAGACCTTGGATTGTTAATGCTTTCATCAGCAGTGAGTAATTTCACAGATTGAAAACCTCTTAAACTGCAGCATGATGATTTTGGTTCCAGAGAATTACTATAGGTGACTAAAAATTGAGTGCTTCCCCCCGCCCTCCCCCAGAAGAAAAAAAGAAAAAAAAATAACATTCCTAACCCATAGGTAAAATTCCCTGCAGGAGGTGTAGGATAGTATATAATTACATCCAAGACACACTGAAATTCTCTGAGTCAAATTGCAGATTGTGTTTCTTGGTCCTATTACCTTTGCATACTGATAAGAGTTTGTAGTAACTGTTCTGTATTGCACAAATGCTGCTGTTGTTTATTGCTTGGCTTAAATTATGTGGGGTTTGTCCTATAAATATAACTCATTCTCTGTAGAAAAAGGTCTAAAAGATTCTATTATCTAGAAATCATTTTGGAGGGTGCACTTTATTACCAATTGATATGCTCTTCATGACATAGAATCTCTGGACTCCAAGTACTTGACATCTCTGTGAAAATAGTCTGCCTGTTTTAGGAGTGCAGTGTCCTGAATCTTGCTCAGCAAACATCAAGGAATGAATTTACCTTCCAATTTAGTTATATGCACATTGATCCCGAGTCGAGAACTCTCTCGACTCATGATTTCATGGCTGGAGGCAGATTAGGACTTAAGGGTGGGTTGTGTGTGGTATTAGCAGGAGGCTGTATGCTCTCTTTGATTAATAACTTTCTGACTTAGTGAAGCAGAATGCAACAGCCCTTAAGAGAATTCTGTGGTTTATGAAAGTGATTTCCATCATGGTATTCCTGTGACCATTAATTGTGTTTAACTGTGTGGTTACCTGCTTCCTTTGTCTGTTTTGGGAGTCATACTGTCAAGTTTTTATTTACTTGGGATAAACAGCCATCTGTGCCTGTAGTCAGTGCCATCCAGGTCAGAGTCAGTGCAGAAAAGGTGCAGAGCTCTCTGGTAGCTGAAGATGCTGTGGGTGAGTACACGAAATGTTCCAGAAAGACATGCCAGAGGCTCAAATTATGTAATGCCTCGAGCAGGAAGCCACCGAATTATGTGTGGAGTGTGTCAGCAGCAACAGACTGATGTCCCTGGCAAGGCTCCACTCCAGGAAGGAGCTGGGGTTTCTCAGAAGCCTCACATGAGAGTGAGCGATGTGGCAGCGAGGCCCTCGCTGGAACAGCCTGGCCCGTGGAAGGCAGGAGCTGGTGGGAGGCAGGGTGCTGACACCACATTGCTCAGTGTGGTTTCCTGCCCCCGAGTGTGAGAATGACAGGGAATTTTTCAGGTTTGCCTTTTGCCTTTGCGTGTTTGTGGCTCTTCTGTTGTTTTGGTTTTTTTTTTCCTTACTCTTAGATCCTGGAAAAAAAAATTACAAAGAAAGAAGGGACCTTTTTAGAAACTTCACATCCAGATTAGGGATATACAGGCAATTCATGTCTGAAAAATGTTAACAGTTCTGTGTCTAAAATTACCTAATGAACTATGGTCGAAGTTCCTTTCTGGCACAAAATGAGCGAAGGTTTGGTAGGTAATGATCATTTCAGTATATTGACAGACTAAAATTGTCATGTTTAAATTAAGACTCTAATGGTCTTTTCTAAATTGGGTACTTGTACTTCGCTTTTAATTAGAATGAGGCAAAAGGTCCTTATTGGAATTCTAAAGTTGTACTCTGGGTAACTCAAGGAGGTGATTATCTGTAACCAAGTGTCCATCCATGGGAAAGTCTATGACTTGCAGAAGCGTGTTCCTGTCAGGTCATTCTCTCTGAGCATTTCAGAGTGACAGGTGAAAAAGAACCATGAATGTTAGATCCCTGTGGATGAAAACTTGTTTTCTGCTTGAAAATAAAAATAAAAGAAGAAAAATATTTTGACCAGCCCAGAGTCCTGATGAAGGTCGTCCATCCTTTTGAAGGATTATTGTGATTTAGCTGGGTCTCTTGCAAAAGCAAGTCCTCTCCTGGTGGGTTATAAGGGGGTTAAGTCATGAAGAGAGAGGAAACCCGTGGGGTATATTTGGGTGACAGGAAAGGCCAGGTGCCAAGTGAAGAAACACGTCGTGCATTACTGAGCAATAGTGAAGAAATGTGTGTTGTGGCCAGAATGAACGCTGGCCACATCAGAATATGATGCCTCTACACCTGCCTTGGTGTTCAGGTGCAGCTGAAATCCTGTGATATCTGGCCAGGTGTCCAGGAAGTGAGGAACATCTAATTAAAGATCCTTTACAAAAAAAAGCAGGCATCAAGGTACTTTAGACCAGCTTATTCACCTCTTTTTAATTTTCTTTTTTTTTTTGTGGGACAGGAAAGAAATGAAAATTGTAGGGTTTTTTTATTTTAGCGTTTACACCCAGCTCTGGAATGAGGGACCAACCTGAGGCTGCAGCCACTGTCCATTCCCCCATCAGTTGTTCTATTACTGTGAATTACAAACTGCTCAGTGTTTCTGTCACTGAGACTTCACTCTGGCTGTAAGTGTTTCCCTCAAAGAATTTACAGTCTCACTGAAAGGGCCACTGGAGATTTTGGACACAAACAAGCTTCTGAAGAAATACTTAACTGGTGAAAAGAGAGAGAGAGAGATTTTTGGTATTTGCATAACTAGAAAGTGATTTTCTTCATTAAATTTATGAGACTGTACGCATGTGTTTACATGGAACATGAGAAATTTCAGAGCCCAGTGGCCGTTCTGCCCAGAAAGCTGTAGATGATTAAAACCAGTTGGGAAGCAGGTTCTGTTTCTGTTATGTGCATTAGGGATGGTGGGATGCTCCTGATACCAGTGGAGCTGGGCTGGATTCGGCGCTGATGTAACCGTGTCGAAATCTGACCGCAATCTGCAAGAGAACAAAAATGTCTGAGGTGTATCTCTCATTGCAGACTAACAGAGTGGTTTGTATGCTTGAAAAGATTCTTGTCATGTCTTTGTTTTCCCAGCTCAGACGTGTTTTGAGCAGGGAGTTTATTTTAGCATTAAGTTGGCTCTGGTTGACCCAGAAGTAAGTGTAAGGATGCTTTTGTGTGAAGCTGAGAAGTCCCGGAGACCCAGTGATGTCTTGTCATGTAATTATGAGCTGCTGAGGTCAGTCTGAAAGTGCACCAGCAAAATGAGAGCGTTTGCGGCATTCAAAAAATAATTCAAAAAAATAATTGAGATCGCTGTGTAGTCTCTTACTAGAAGAGCGTGCTGTCAATATTTAAGGAGAACAAAGCATGTAGCCACCATCCTCTCAGCATTGCTATTTATGATTTGGAACAACTTCCGTTTTAATCGACGTTTTTGGCAACTTTGGGCAGATTTGACAGAAGAGGAAACTATTTTCTTTAACTGCCCTCGTTGCTGTAATTGTGATCGCTGTGGTTCCCGGTCCCTCTGGTCTCATACTCGGGGTGTTTTATGCACTATGAGTTCTCAAAGCAAACGCTAGACCCACAACATGCTCTGGCTTCCCTTGGCTGAGACACTTGTTTTCTACAATCTGTTTCTCATATTGAGAATTTTTTTCTTCTTCTCATAAAACTTAAACCTCATAAAACCGAAAAGTATCAGGTCAAATTTAATTCAGCGTGTGCACCTAGTGCATATTGAGATGTTCTCAACTTCAGGCTTCAATTTATTTTTTCTATAAAGGAAGAAAGATGAAGCTTGATGGAAGAGAGAAAAATACAGCTGCTGATCTAATGTGCAGGAGCTCTTGATAGAAATTCATTTGAAAAAGCAACAGTCAATTTCATATTATTTTCAATAATGCTGAAGACACTTGTTATTTTTTTTCTTATAAAATATTGTCTCTTACAAAACATGGATTTCTAATCTGAATTTGGACTTGACTTCATTTTTGAGCACTCTTTTGTCATTTTCATTCCTGTTTCTGTAAACCTGCTGCTTTGCTTGCTGAGAGGCTTTTGTGCTCATGGAAATCAATTAGGTTTGTGCATTTTGAAAAAAGAGGGGTAAAAAGTAACACCGCCAAAGCAGCCCTGCCCTCTTGTGCTGCTCAGAGGCACAGAAGCGTTGGATGCCCCCGTGCTGCCCCTTCCCCTCCAAAGATGGGCAAAGACAGAAGCAGTGGATGCTTTCATCCTTCTAAAGTGTTGGCAAAAGCAATGGAGGAAGGATGTTTTAGCACTAATAACGATGGCAAAATTTACTTGCGTAAAATACTTTCTTTTCCCTGCTCCTTCTCCATTGTGTTGCTTTCTAGTTTTAGATGCTTGGAAAAATGAGTACCATGTGTTCGTTTCACCTGCAGCTATGATGTTTCTGCTTAAATAACAGGAATTTCAAAATAAAATGAGCTTCAAACAAAAACCCACTGAGTGCACAAGATTTGTTTGCTATAGTGTAAATATTCTGATCCATAAGGAGAAATTATTTCTGGGGGGAAAAAGGAGGTCTTGAAGTAGTTTGCTGTGATTTTATTAGGTAATTAAATATGAATACGCACAATTAAGGCTTTTCTTTTTTTATTTAGGGAAAGGAAGACATTCTCTACAATGTGAATTTCTACGGGGTAATTTCTGATCTTCAAAAGGTATGCATCTTCTATTCTTTGAACATTTTAATTCTGTTTTTTACCAGGTTATTTACTTCAGGTTTAAACTATGGTTTACTGTTGCAATGCTGCACTGTCCATATTAGTAGAGTGAAAAAGGTGTGCTGAAAAAGCAGCAGTTGGGGTTCATGAGAGGAGAGAAGTTATTAGAAATTTAGGTCATGACTGCAAATTCAGAGGATGCTGTGCACTCCTGAAACCAGATATCGTGACATTAAGAGTCTGTGTGAGAGAGGTTGATCAGACACAGACAGATGAGGATATTCAAAGTTCTCAGAGCCCTTATCCTTTTGAAGTCTGACATTCTGGTAAGTGTGGAGGAGTAGAACTTGTTGTTTCGTGTGTCCCCCCCTCAGGCCTGACAAACTCCAGTGATAGCCATTCTTAAAACAGCTGCAAAGGCAGTTTAAGTTCTGGAGTCGCTGTGTGGTTCCAGCAGATTCTTCTCACCTCAAATTTGTGGAGAACAAGTTTTTACTTTTTTTTGGTGCTCAGGGATGGGTCACCTGCACACCAATTTATGTTCTCTTCCTAGTCTGAGGGAAGTTTTATCCATCCCACTGGCATAAAGGATTCTTACCCTATTGCCTTCTCCTGTCTGAAAACTACTTTTCCTCTGGAAGCACCAAGCTGGCACAAAATTCCAATTGCTTCAGCAATCCAGGCCTTGAGCAGGCTCAAAAGGTTGTTGTGGCAAACGTTCGTTTCTGGCTAATCCTGACTGAGACTTCAAGCTTAGCTTAGGCGAGTTCTTTGATTCCTGTCCTACTGCACAGGAGCAGAGCAGGGCACAGACTTCATGCACCACTCTTCCTACTGAAATTTTTGGAAGGGATAATGATGAGAAGGTGTATTTGCTTTTTGTTGTTCATCTAAAACCATACCTTAATTCACATGAGACTTCTCTGATGTCATCTGAAATGAAATAGTGAGAAATCTCAGGTGAGGGTTCCAGTTTCTGATGGATCTGCTCTAAAGGGATCTTTGGTGGGAAAATTTCAGTGCAGAAAAAGTTCATTGATGCCAAAGGATATGGTTATGGTGTTGATCAAGAATTGTGGATTTAGAAGTAATGGTGCTGATGCCTTAGGTTTTAACTTTTATATTTTTCAAACCCTGCCCTGCCTGGTGTGTAACTCTGGAGTTCCTTGTGGCCTGTGAGCTGCTGTTCTCTCCTGCTGGTCAGACATAACAAACCTCTGCAGGTTTCCACTCCAAGGGCACCAGGCCCCAAAATGTGTCAACTAAAAGCCTCTAAAGGGGGGCAAACTTGGGGTAATTCCATCATGAAACTGAGGTTATAATTGGAGAATTAACCCTGATATGCAAATGAACCAAACTTATCAAAGTGTGAAGAACCCGTGACCCAGGGTCCATCTGGGGTGGAGCCTCTGGACTGCCCAGGGTGTGCCTTTGAAGGCCCTTCAAATAAATACCTCCTTTTATTCTCTTAATTCTTGTCTGGTCTCTGTGTTTTAGGTGGCCACCTAAGGCATCAGTACAATGGTTGCAGGCAGCGCTTTCCCTATCCTACTTTGGCATTAGTCATTAAAACACACTTGTTGTCCTTGTTTTTCGCTCCTGGATGGTTGGTTTATCCACATAGTGTATGCCACAAGCATTTGGGAATCTGTTGCACTGTGACCCGGTGTTCTGTCACAGTTGGTTTGTTTATTTGTAACTGATAAAAATAATTCTTCTGTGGGCACAAGTACAGTTTAAAATAATTAAAAAAGAAGAAAATAAGCCTGCGTTGGCCAGAAATAACTTTCTTGGAAAGTAGAAACTTCTGTAAATATCTTCTTAGAGCAGTGGTCTGAAAATACAGATAGGGCTGACTTCTTATCCAGGTGCAACAATAGAAATCTTACTAGTAAGAGGCTTCGAATGAATTCTCATTAATGGCAGAACTGTTGGTTCATTTGTTAAAATTGATAAAAGAATAGGAGATGAATGAGTTTACCTAGAGTGTCTATTACATTTGATGCTTTCAAAATAACAGTAAATAATAGAGGGAAAGGCCACTTTGGAGTTAGTGAAGGAAGTTAGGGTTGCTTTTCATTTTCCACTGGATCCTATTTTTAACCATTTAAACATAGCATGAAGAAGGATGTGCCATAGGCTTTGCACACCATCCTGAAAGTCAAAGACCTCAAAAACTTTGTGAAAAAAGGAACAGCAAATTCCATAATTTCTGAATTTTTGTATTAAGTAAATATGAGGAGAACTTGGCTCAATAACACAACAGAGGTAGCCCCAGGCAGTCACAATTGGTACAGCCAGTTTTAGGGTCTGCGAACAGCATGCTGCAGTTCCTATTGGTTGCACTGAGGATGCCTGGGAGAGGTTTTCTGGGTAGAAGCCTGTTAAAATATCATATTGTTAAAGATTAAGTGGGGCCATTCTGTGCTATCCTGTGTCTCATTACAGTGTGATTCCAGGCAGTATTTCTTCAGGAGATGAGGTCAGCCAGCGCCTCCTTAAAGGTTTATTCTGTTTACATAGTGGTGGGTGGGAGGACAGGGGTGCGCAAATGGGAGACGGTGCCTTTATCATAACACATCATTTACCTGTAATCATGTTCCCCTTAGGAGAGCATTAGTCATGTTATTGAATAATCAGGAGCTGCAGGAACTTTGACCCCCTCTCCTACTCTGAAAGAGATTGAGCTGAAGAGAAAACTAGCCAAAGAAAATCCTTTAAATAAACTATGGTTTCCAACACCGTTGAAAGGAGGGAGGGCTGAATCCCTGTTCAAGTTTGTAGTGTAAAACTGGGCATGATGCTCACTGGGCATTCCTGATTGGAATAATTATTAAAACAATGTAGTGTTCATCACAGTTAGCTCATTGATTTTATTCATCAACACTTTGTAGTTGATTTTTATGGAGGTGAAATAAGATCCCTGTGGTATATTTACAGAACTGCAGATTTTTTTTTTTTTGTCAAGGACAGAGTCTGAATGTTTGGCATGTGCATTTTTGATTAAATTACCTGTGCTCCTGGGAGGACTTGTGTGTCACTGTATCTCTGAGTTGGGGAGCTAAGAGCAGCGTTCCTTGGCCAAACCTTGATGAAGTTCTCTCTGTGTAATCTGCCTGCTACAATCACAGAAATATTTTGCACTTGTTTTTCTTGTGCCAAGGTGGGACTCTCACACTTGATGAGCATAATTTAGGATGAATTTTAGTCCCAAAGTATTTGCTGCCTGGGCATTATAAGGGGCACGATAACTGGTCCCAAAAGGGAAGTGACACTTCATAGGGGAGGATAAAGAAAAGTTGCCTTTCATGTTAGAGACCAAGGCCATTTGCTCAGATTGCTGTTGTCAAAATAAAGAGGTTTTCACTCCTAGCTTTAGGCTGTGTCTCCACTGGGTATCTTCTTACTGTCCCTGATAAACACAGCAATTGACATATTTTGTGGGGGTATTTCCTACCTGAACTGGATTTTGCATCCATTTTAGCCATGAATCCCACTACTCTTCTCTTAATCAGGTCCCTTGAATCCTACAGGCTATCTGATTCTTTATCCTTGTTATCTCTGTCTTCTGGAAATTGAGTTCTTTTAGGTCTGAGAACTTATCTGCTGTTCATAAGCAACATGCATAGCTTACTTAGGTGGGGTATAGACTGAGTCTCCGTTCAGATGGCCAATGTTTTCTTTATAATAAAGTTCTCTTATTCTTAGCACATTTCTAGGTCAGGAATGCTTAAAATATCTTCGGTCGTTAAAACTTGGAGTCAACAGTATAAAACAAAAATAGAGAGGCAAAAGAAAAATAAATGAAGCTTACTGCATCCAGATGAAGTATTGTTTTCCAAATATTCCCTGCTGCTCGTGAGCATGTTGTTGTCTTCGTGCTTTCCTTTGGAAGATTGTTCTGTTTAATTACAGCAAAATCCAGCATCGTGTAGACTTTTACGGTGAGAGAGGTGAGCACGGGAGGGGCAGAAAATGCATGGAGTGGCAAAGGTCTGAGACTGAGAAAGGCTGTTGGTTCAGAGAGGAGGCAGAGCTCTGGGAGCTAAAAAGCAAGTGATAACAAAAGCTTATTGATAATTTATGGCAGTTGTTACTGTCTTGGTTGTCAGGTTCTCTGCAGTTTCATGTGCATTTAAACTGACACTTGTGATAAAGAAAATAGAGGCTGGGAGTGAGACTGGAGACTAATTTCTTATCCCTGGGTGCTTGTTCACACCAAAAGCCTGTGCTAGGAGTGAATCGGGGACTGAGCTGGCCCAAAAGTAGACCTGAGAAATAACATTCTAAAAGGTCATTTCTGATCTGGAGAAGAGAAGGCTCCAGGGAGATCTTATTGCCACCTTTCAATATTTAAGAGGGTCTTAAAGAAAGATGAGGATAAACTTTTTAGTAGGGTCTTTTGTGACAGGTCAAGGGGTCATGGCTTTGAACTGAAACTGGTTATATTTAGGCTAGATATAAGGAAGAATTTTTTTTACAATGAGGGTATTGAAAAACTGGAACAGGTTTCCCAGTTAAGTTGTGGGTGCCCCATCCCTGGAAGCATTCAAGGTTAGGCTGGATTGGTCTCTGAGCAACCTGGTCTCATTGAAGATGTTCCTGATTGTTGCTGGAGATGTTGGACTAGAAGACCTTTAAAGGCTCCTTCCAACCAAAAGTATTCCATAATTCTGTGATTTTTTTCATCTGAGTCAGTTTTCATTTTTTCTGCCAGAGCAGACATTAGTGGTGAAAGAATGAGTGACTGGTGGACTTCTGGAGAGGATGCCAAAGTTTACCAGACTGCTGCCTTTAATTGGTCTGTGGTAGGTCTGTCTTAAACCACGCCTGAATCATCAGACATTCTAATGCAGAAAAAGGGAGGAAACAAATCTTGGCTCCTGTAAATTTTAGTCGTTTATGATAAGAGTTGTCTTAGGTTTTCTTTGTCTGTGTATTTCTTTAAGTGACTGGCTTGTAAAACTGTCCCCTGAAAGATTTATCTGCTGTTCCCTAGGATGGAAAGACTATTTGCTGTTTTTTGAAAAGGTTATGTAAAGAACTAAGTCGTGGTGTTGTTTTATTCAAAATTTCTATTTCATCAATGCTTGAAGTTAAACCTTCTTTTAAAATGTGTGAAGACCTAGGCTTGTATCCAAAAGTGCAGAGTGTGGGAAGAACGGGCCAGAAAAGGAGAGGCACAAAATGGCACCTTGTATTGTTTGGCCTCAGTAAAACCTGAGGAAAGTGAAGTTCTCACAAACCATTTTGTTCTGTGCCGGTTCAGCTCTCTAAGATATATTGGGGCTCTTTATGGCTTCCCCTCTCCCCCTTCTTTTCTTTTTCCTGGTTGTTTTCTTAGTGGATTGAATTGGATCCAGGAGCAAACCAGAGCATGAGCGTCTGCTGTAATTATCTAGCGTGAGTGTGTGTCTGGAAATGGAGAGAGTAGAGTAGAAGGGAGTGGAGGAAGGAAACTCTTCCCTGTCTTGTGTCACAGCCTACACAAAGTTGGCACGAGTCAGTGCCCAGGCTGGAGGGCAGTGGTGGCAGAGATGGTGAGTGGCATTCCCGTGTTCCCAAGGGATCCCTCTGCAGACAGATCAGTGGGATTTTTGCCACTGACTTCAACCGAGGCCAATTCTGAGAGAAATGAAGAGTGAAAGAATAAGCAGGATGATCTGAAAAGTATGGGGAGAGCTGCGAGATGAGGGAAGCAAGGTAGCAAAAGTGGGAAATGTAATAATAAAACTGTCAGATACAGGAAATACTTGCGTGGTGGGGAAGAAAGCGAGAGGTCATGTGCACAGCTGAGTTTGGACAAAATGTTTTATTAATTTCTGACTCTCTTCTCCTGTTGGAATTATCTGCCAAGAGCTGCTATTGATACAGCAGGATTACTGGTCTGTTGGATGCTCTCTTTTAAACTGATGTGTCTTCTTATGTCACGTGAATAGTGCATTCATCTTTAGCCCTTATTGTTTTCTGGTGAAGCCAAAAAGGAAAATTACTAAATTATTGCCAAAAAATACATTGTATTTGGAAAGGATTTTTTTTCTTCCAGTATTTTCAACTACTTTAAACTGTAAAATCATGGAAAATTTCAGAGGGATGTTTGCTCTAACTGCTTTTGTGGTCTGATATGGAGGAGCAAGGTTTGGTTGAGTGTAAAAAAAAATAAATCTGTAAACAGATGCTAATCAAAGGCAAAACTTTGCCGTATCACATGGCTTTCCCAGAGCCTGCTTTTGTTCTACTGTTCATATCTTATCTGTTGTAATTTTGCTCTTAAAATGAGTGTTGCAGTAGAGAACAGGGAGTGTGTGTGTGTTACGGAGTCTGCCCTACTGCAGCTGTTTACCCAAACAAATCCCTTTTGATCACAATACCTGGGAAAACTGCAGTCTGAGAAGGTGGCACGTGCTGTTCCACATCAGAATGATTTCATGGAGGTAATGGAAATACCTGTGGCAAATCGAATTTACCTTCAAAACTTCATTTATAATCATTGTTATTATGATTTCCTCTTTCTCTGTGTACATACTTTGGATCTACTCAGTGTAAATTTTCCAAACTCGACAGGTTGCATAAGCCAGAAAAGTAGGAAATAACTCCCAAAAGAACTGCTGCCAGATCTCTGAAGCACGTATTGAGTTGTTTGATCTGAAACACAATGTGTAAGAGTTGCTGTGCCAAGTTTTGAAAGGTACAGTATGTGGAGTGATGAGACTGCTGTCTAGTTATTTTCTGTACCCAAAGGGGAAAGACAGACAAATAGGGAATGTTGTTTATTGCTTAACGACACACATGCCACTTTTCAGTTGTTTATATTTTAGCTGTTGTTTCTTCTTCTCCAAACTAATAAGACTTCTTAAACATCACAATGAAAAGTAGCAAGTAAATCTAGTTAGATTTCATAACTGCACCTTTTGCTCTTTTGATCTGTACCAGACTGAAAATTTGGATCGTAAACAAGACCATTATGAGATCATTTGCAGTCTGGGTTAGCAGTTGGGAGGACATCTCTGGAGCTACTGTAGATACTGCAAATATTTCTCGTGTTGATGTATAAACTGCTTTTTCAAGATCTGCAGCACCCTTATCTTGGGCATTTGAACAGTTGGAAGACTTTGACCATTTGTGCTGGGTTTGCAGTGGGTGTTTTTATAAATGACCTGATGATCAGATTCCTCCCTTGTAAAGGCAGCAGTGCTTCCCTCACCTCATTAAATCAGACGGGCAGATGTGTGTGTCCAGCTCCTGGTTGTGAATATCTGGACATACAAACCTGTCCACATGTCATCTGGGTCTGCCTGCCTGCCTGAAAACTAGTTGGAATTATCTGCCAGTTGGATTATCTGCTAGTTGGATTATTTTTTCTGTGCAGGCCTTTATGGCCTGCTTTTGTGTCAAGGCATTTGTTTTTAAGGATGTAGTAAGCAACTAGCTAGATATTCTGAAAAATCTAAAAAAATAAACTTCTGTGGTTTTAAATGATTTCTTTTGGCCTTTTTCTACATGTCTTAATTGAACAATTTCTTTCCTGGACTTTATAGAATATTTTTTTTTAAAGTTGTGTTTAAACACAGTTGGTGAACTGGGAAGTTTACCCTTTTAAAATGTTAAGCAGTTTGAGGCACTTTCCAGGAGCATATTTTGAAGGAAATCAAAAGCTTTCCTCTGTTCATCACTGATGTATCAGCATGGAGGCTCTTCTATTGTCACATACAATTTGGAAAGAGAGTTTTTCATTATTAAGACTTCTCTTTTCAGTGTTAATTTGCACTGAATTTGCTGCGAAGGTGAGGCTGTGCTGGTGGGAGGGCAGTGTCGTGTCCTCTGCCCAGTCAGTGTGTTCAGCAGTTTTGGCTTGGCTTTGGCTTTGCACTTTCCCTGTCCCTCCTTTTCCTGGCAGTGCGCACGAGCTGGCAGCAGGTGACACAGGACAGCAGGTGACACGAGAGCAGGAAATGATGCCATGGAAGCCACTACCTGTTGTACTTGTGGCCGCAGCAGAAGGTGCTGGAGTCAGTATTATAAACCCAAATCCCGAGCTAATTGACAGTTTACTGCTTATCTTTGCTGTGCTTTTTGTTTTGCCTTAAGAACCGTGTCCAGAACATGAGGTTTGTTTCCTTATCTTGAGTATTTTTGCTGGCACTTGATGTGACTTGATACAAACAATGTGAATTCGAGTCAAGTGGTTAAATGTTAAAACAGCTTCCCACATGTGTTGGTTTACTGCTAGGGAAAGAAATACAGCAGAAATGCTGTATTTGACCACTAATCAAACATTTATTATTGTTGAAAGAATGACCTGACAAGGATAGAGCTGGACTATACAGCTTATATTTCATGGAAGTGAAAAGCTTTATTAATATTTGAGGAATGGCTTTAATTAGTCTGACTGTTGGTAGGTGTGTTCATTTTCTCAATGTACATCTGATATAGCATTTTTCACCAACTTATAATTGGCAGTTTCCCATAGGAAATAATCATTATTGGTATTATAAAAGCACTTTGTATCTATCACATTTGGGAAATGAAAGTTTTGCAAAGGTCAGAATAAAGTGTGCCCCCAATTATGCTAATAACTCATACCACAAATGATCCACCAGAAGGTTTAATAGCTTGGTAGTCCTCTTTAGATTTTCTGAGAACAGGAAGAATTAATATTACATTTTGACACTTCACAGAAAGGTGAAGAAAGTAATCTTCTGTCTCTCTAGCTTTGGAAGTTTGTACCTGAACTCTTAGTTGCTTGAGGACCTTGAAATGCTGGGTGGGTTTCAGCAGGGATTTTTAGGGATTTTTACGAAGAATTCTTTTTAAAAGCATTTTGTTCCTCTTCGCACTGAAGTCGGTATCTTTTTTTAATGATCCCATGGTTTCAAAAGATAGCATGTTTTGACATTTGGAGTTGTCTGTAAGTTTTATGTGGAATTTGACAATCTAGTCTAATAGACTGATTCTTTTGCTAGATTGCTGAAGTAATTTAAATTAATAACTTGGTAGGAAATATTAAAAGTTGTTAAAAAACCCTCTTCAAAATGAAAATTTTACTGCAAACTAAATTTTGATTTTGCTTTTCATCTGTTAAAAAACAAAAAGAAAATGAAATCTGTTGTTCCCTTTGAGGGGTATTGCCTATCTGCACTAGACTCCACCGACTGGAGTAACTAAACCATCCACAAGTTTTCCAAACATCACAACAAATGTTCAGGATGTAATTAGTCAGAAATTATTGGATACTGGGTTTTCTTACTTGTGGGACGTGTCCACCAGACGGATTTCCTTAGAACCAGGAGCTCTGTGTTGCTTGAAATGGCTCTTTCTGTTTGTCATTTTGAGGCTAAAACATTACTAAAAGGCTAGATGGAATAATTTACTCCTGAGAGTGATTATCCTAATACATCCACAGTTCCTCTGCATCTCCTGAGTTGTTAAAGAACCCATTAGGAGGGCAGTCTGAAAGCTAACATTTGCAAATGTCTGCAAATTGAATTACAAATGTCTCTGGTAAACAAAATGTTTGCTGCTCTGTGTCAGCTCCACTTCGAGGTCTGGCTGTACCAGGTACCTGTGTTTTGTAAGATACTTTGGGAAGATATAAAAGGCAATGAAATAAATAGCTCAGATTCACTCATCTCGTGGGGTTTTTTAAGTGTAGAAACATTTTTCATTGCGTTCTTTACTTTAAACTATTGTCCCTTTTGCAGTGAAGTGTTTTCTGTAAGCTTTACTTAAACAGAGAGGCAGATGGTTTATTACTCCTTTTAGAGGAGCCGTAAATGGGGAATATTGACAAGTCTGGCACTGAAATAGGAGCCTGTTAGAAATTTGCCTACCCTGATTTTATGGGCTGCACTAGGAAAGCTGCTGCTTCTGCTTTACTGGAGGTGGTGTTTTGCTGCTTGCAGCCATTAGGGTTATAGCAAGACTGCCTTCATAAAATGTCTCTTACAGGAATGTTCCTTTAGGACAATTTTTCAAGAAGCAGTGCCAGCAGGGCCTTTCTTGCACAAACATTTCTGTATTGAGTGTGTTCTGGTGCAGTTAACCACACGTGTAAATAAAGAGGAGGACAGGAGCAGGCTCTTGGCAGACTTCAAACTTCAGTCTTGCTTTTGTCCTCCTGGGAATAGTTTTCTGTTTTGGCATTTCTTTGTTTTCCCATTGTCAGTTGTGATAAACGCTTCATACCAAGTGCAAAGACCCTTTGTCTCGGCTGGCTTTTTATACTCAAGTTCTCTCAGAAGGCAAATTACTCTTCTTCAGCTTAAACACCTCAGTTCGGTGAGGGGACATTATTAACTCCAGTCAAACTGTCTTTACCTAGAAGATTATTTCTATGCAAATGTTGTGAAGGAGGAATAAAGGCAAATTTGTCAAACCTACCTGGTAAAACTCATACACATGTGATTCCACGAAGGATTCTGTTTTTCGTAGCCTGCACGGTACAGTCCAAAACAAGTTTTCCAGAGCAAATCCTGAGTTTTGAGTATGGGGCAAGCAACAGAAGGAAAAGTTAAGAGCCAGGAGTGTTTTTATTCAACATATGTAATGAAGTACACGGCAGTTTTTACATTTGATTAGGTGTGCACTGCACTCCTCACTCGGCTGTGGTTCCGTTAAACATTCAAAATGGTGTGGATTTTATTCCACAGCTGTGTGAACAAGTAAATCCTCTGAAATTTTTCTGACTGTCCTAATTATTTTTTCTTCCATCTGAAGCTTTGCTAATGCAGGTCTCATCACTGTTCACTCTGCCAGAGAGTCAGGTATGTCTCCTGATGGTACTTGTGCTTTTAGACCAATGGGGACAAAGTGATCCAGTTTTTCCTTCCTTCCAGGTACAATTATGGGTCTCAATATAATAAAAATAAAATGATTGAATATCTACAGAGGTTCATATGGCATATTTTCCATTTATTTTAAGTTGGGAAGCTAAAATATCTTAATTGACAATCCCATAAGGTTTATTTTTTATGAGCTCTCTTTTCTCTCTGCGGTTCTACATTTTCAGGGTATTGCTAATTCTGTAAATTTAGCTATCAGAGTATTGTAATTTAAGGCCAAATCCTTCTCACAGTTGAAAGAAAAAATTGAATGGTTTTATTGGAGTAGAATCAGATTTAAGGGGCAGAGCCTGAATAGTTTTTAATTATTCTAATCCCTGGACAGCTTTTCAGCCAGGACACTTCACAGGCACTAATAACATTTTATATCTGTTGAGTTTCCCCTGATGTAAAATATAAAGATCATGAGTTTGCTGTATAGCCTGCTAACATCAGTGGGACCAGTTTTTCTAGTTGCATTAACAGGCTCTAAGAAAGAAGCCATATGAGTTTGTATTGTGGTGGTTGTGTGGAGTTTTTTTTGCTTGTTGGTTTTTTTGACCTTTCTTTCCCATGGGTCACTTCAATTTATTAACTTAGTTGGCAGCTGTTGATATGATCAGGTCTTTTCACAAAGTCTGGCAGCTCCTGTGGCAGGTCGTGCTTGAAACGCTTTATTTTGGTGCTTGAGTGTCTCATGTTCATCCCTTGTACTGATGTAGGAAAGCAGAGCATAAGAAGAGTGATGCTGGTGAATCACAGCGATGGTTTTCTTCTTAACAAGTAGTTAATTCTTTAACCAGGCAAGTGTTGCCATTCCCACTCTGGTTGTACTGAGCAATTTCAAAAAGTGGCAAAGTCTTGTTTATCAATCAGCAAATAAATGTGAAAAGAAAAGCTGTGGTAGAACACAGTACTGTGGTAATGGGTTGGGGGTTTGTGTGACTCTTAACATGCCAAAATAATATTTCCATTTCTTAAAAGACGTGAAGAAATGTATCTCAGCATCTTATCTTGAATTTAGCGTGGTTGCAGATAGTCTTGCTGTTCTTTTCTCCATTTGGCTTGTATGAGAAGAAATATTTATAGTTTGCTTTTGTTTAAGAGAACTCTGAATTTGCCCTGCAACAGAAAACATCAGTAATTGAGGAAGCTGCATTAGGTCCTCTTATTAGGTGGCAAAGGAGATTTTGTTCCTTTCCACGCAGAAGGACAAAGAGAAGTTCCTTCCCTATGGCTTCTCTAATGAGTCCTAATTCAAAGCCAAGCAAGTCAGAACTTCTAAACCCTGCTGAACCAAGCAAGTCATGTGGCCACTTCTTTTTTACCCTGTTCTGCTTTTAGCGGGGGGTGCAAAAGTGAATAATGTCAGATGAAATTCCTGATCTTCTGTTAACACGAATGGGAGCATTGCTCTTCTGGTTTGGGATGCCAGGATTTCACCAGCTGCGCCTACTGGCTGCAGAAGTTAAAACTAATTAAAAGCTAATTCTGCGTTGCCATTGGGCTGGTGCTGCTGGAAGTAGTTCTTGGCCTTGTCATGGATAATGTGCTTTCCATCACCAGTGGGCTCTTCTCTCTCATTTTTACTGACCATGTGCAGTCGCTGCTGCTACGTGATGGTTGTTCAGCCCTTTTGCAGCGAGGTGCTTTGCCATGCTGTATGAATTTGCTTTTTCAATTATGGGAGATGTTACGGGCCACTCCCAGGGGTCAGAGAATTAAAGCATTCCTGCAGAATTGCTGAATAACAGGGTAGAGCAGTGTGTAGGTAAACATCTTTTGGAGTCGCTGGGGCAGATGTGTTGGACCACAACAGTCAGCGTTCAGAGCTAAATTAAAGGTCAGCGAAACACAGAGTTCCTTCAAGAGTCCAAAGCACCACGTGTGTTTGAATCTGGTTTTGTTTCTGGAGACAGAAAAAGAGATGTTCCACACCCAGAAAAGTAGCAAAGAAACAGGATTTACCATGCCAGCTAAAGGGTGTGAAAGGGAAACCCATGTATCTTATACCCGTTTATTTTGATTTTTGTGCTGATATTAAACATACAAGTGGTTATGATGTGCAATCTAACCATAGCATGTACCATTTTGTACAGAGGAAGGAAACATCACTTTCAATTTTTTTTTTTACTGCTAATGATTAATGTTTCTTAAAAATAACTCAAACCAGAACACATCAAACCTAAAATGGAGAGCTTTGAATCTCTGAGTCGGTTGTCTCAAGTCCAGTTTCTGTCTCACAGGTAGGTCCATATATGTGTGAGTATGACAGGTGAGGAAGGGCTGAAAATGAAACTTGTGCATCCTTATTGATGGAAGGAATAAATGCTGGTCTGCAAAGACACTCTTTGAGTAGATCACAGGAAGAAAGATGTTACATGACGTAAAAATATATATCTATATATATATATATATATATAGGTGCTTGTGACCCATGATCTGTTTTTTCCTCAAGTCCACAGCATCTCAGATGTGCATCTGAGCTTTTGCGCATGGTTAAGGGCCCTGGGGGTGATTGTGCTGCTCCTATCATTTCCTTTACCCTTTCTCTCTTTGCTGGCAGATGCAAACGTCTCTTTCTTCTTTCCTCAGTTTCCCCTTTCTTTTACAGCAGCATCAAAGAATAGGATGTGCTCTTTTCACAGAGGCTCCTTGGATAATGTGAGGCTGAAGGATATTTAGTAATCAAAGAGGGAAAGTTTTACTTCAAATGATCTTTGGCTAATATGGAAGAAAATGTCTAGTGCAGGCTTATCCAACAGAAGGAGCTGTAGCTGGTCACTTGTTAGGGAGTTTGACTTGGTGACTGATGGTTTCCACAGTATTTCAGTAGTTCCAAGGTATGATTTCTTAAGAGCTTCATTTGGCAGCACTTCAAAGTTCCCCCTTATAATGCGGGAGAAGACAAAACCCTCTTGGAGGCTGGCCATAAGTTTTGTTGTACACTTTTCGTTTAGAAAGAAAAGTAAATTTGTCTGACGCTATAAAAATCAACTTTGTGTCCTGTAAGCTGTTCCCTATTTGGTGTGGATGGAAAATTCTCAGTCAGTGGCAGGTAAGGTCAGCATGAACACAGCCTGCTCCCTAAATAATTTATCACTGATATGGTGTTTAGTTCTGTACTAAAAAATAAACAGGGACATTCCTTTTGTTTTGTTTACATAGAGATTTAGAAATAGTTATATTGCCCTTCATTCTTCTAGGTTTTATTAGAAAAGACATTGAAGACAAATAGAACAGTGACAAAGCTAATAATAGGTCTTTTATGGAATGTGACTTATTTTGCCAAACTAGAGCATTTTTACATCCTTGTGCTTTTAGGTTGACTTCTGGAAAAGTGGGAAAAGGGCAATACAGAGATTTGATTTAGATTTTATTTCAGCCCTGCTGAGTCAGAGTTGCTCATTGTTTTCTGTGAGCTCCACTTATAGTTTTTATTGTATTTTTATATTACCTTTTTTTTTTTAGAGTTGAGATAAACTGCTGCCTCTGCTTTCCCTTCAGTCATGAAACATCCCTAGAGATGCCCAGTTTGCATATTTGCTTTCTCATTGTTTGTGCTTGAATGTGTTTGTGCTCACCTGCAGCTGCAGTTCTCATGTCAGGTGTCAAAAGGGACTTGGGTGTCCTGTAAATCAACAGGCAGAATGCTGGAGCCTCAGGAGCTGGGAATGGGGCCCACTTGTGCACGTTGCTTTACCCTACAGGGTTTGGTTTATATCCTCACCTGCGTGATGCTCGCATTGTGTGCATGAGAGATTTCACACACAAGTGAAATCTCTTATTTGCCTGAGTAATTTTTAAGACAAAGTGCTTCCAAGGGCAGGATGGCAGCTCTTATCTTCAGAGTCCCTCCAGTGCTCCTGGCACAATAGGAATGTGGAGCTGGCTATGAATAATTGAATGTCAGCAATTAGAACTGTTATTAAAATAGGAAGCTACTGTGACTGTGTTTTCTGCTCGTTGTCTCTGTTCTAGCTGTTGTTCCTAAAAGTAGTGCTCATGTCTGACAACTGAAAGCTAAATCTCTCTTGCTTCCCTTTGGTATTATATTTCATCCCACACAGCAGTGGCATCCCACAAATGATAATTGCCATAGGTAGAAATAGTCTGCAGCAATAATAAGCACCCAAATAGCCATCCCCAGCCCGTGCAGCTCTTTGGAACTCCTTGCAGTGTGGTTCTGGATTGCCTTCCTCTCATCCGCTCATGAAGGAGGGATTCACCTTTTCAAATATAGAGCAGTAACCTTCTTCTCCCTCCTCCCACTTCTCTCAATTATCAGGTGTGCACTATATCTAATTTTAAATTAACTTGTCACCCTACATCCATCTGTAGGGGTTTACAATTTTAAAGCAATTGCCTTTGAGGTGACTTTATATACTGTTCCATTAACATATACATATCAATTCTAGGGCACTTACAGACTACAGAATAAAATCCCCTCTTGAGCAGCACATCTTCAGGGAAAAGAAGTAGCTTGCATTTGATTTGCTGTCAAATGAGAGCTGTGATATGTCAAAACCTAACATTGAGCAGGGCAGTTGAATGACTTGAATAATTGTTTTAATACAAGACAATTTAGGGTAATCTTAGTCTAGATACTAAGTAAAAGATGGATTTTTTTTTTCTTATCTTAGTAGTGTTCCATTATCCATGGATATTTTAGTACAGTGAGAGAGTGAAACTATACTTGCCTGAATTAGTGAGTATATGCATGACCCCCCGAGGTATTGAGTTGTCCATGAAAGCCTTTTTACATTCATTTTATTAAAGAATTACATAAATAAAATGGTGGGAGCTTAGGTTGTATATGGGGCTGTTAAACCCCTCGATTTTGTGTTGTGTATCACGTTGTTATCGGTGGCGTGATTCAGAGAGTGACGCTGCTGGGCTCGCACTGTCTCAGCTGCAGGAAGGGCAGCATTCCCACTTGGCTCACGGTCCAGAGGCTGCTGTCACCTGGGGCAGGAAGGAGCCTTCTGTGGCTGGAAGGAGCACTGTTCAGTTTTATAGTGCAATCCAAAGTCTGCGCTTCCTTCTTTATCCCGAGGAAAACAGCGTTAGTGGTGTGATACAGAAAAGTCACTTTCCTTGGGAAAAGACATTTTTCTTCCCTTTTCATGCTGCTACAGCTGCATTCCTGCCAGCAAAGATGAAGTGCTTTGGCTTTCCAGAGGCTGTGACATGACTGATAGTTTCTTTTACAGCAAAAGAGAGCCTCTCTTGCACTTCTGTGACAGAAGAACTGAGACATGAATAACTTGAGTACCAAAATCGGCAGGTCTCTAGCCCAGTCCCATTAGTCTGCAGGCATCTGCCCCTGGCAGGCTCCCTTTTAAAGGAGAGGCAGCTCAGTGCTGAGGGGTCACTTGGAAAATCAGGAACTGCAACAAAGGCAAAGGGAAGATGCTTGTGAGGGAAGGCAGGGAAGAGATGAAAGCGTTTGGCAGAGTGAAGGCGAGGGACGATGGCAGCTGTGTCAGATACCTGTGTGTTTGGGTAATAAGAAGGCTGGGGATGATTTACCCCAGAATAGCTACAAGGACCTGACTGCAGATCAGCCATAATTTGAATATAATTTTGGGGAATTTGTTAATGCAGGCCTTGTTTTCAAAGACAAATACGGGCAAATGCTGTATCTTGAGATCAAAGGGAGTAAAGTGCAGTGAAATGTCAGGTTATTGTCTCTGAAGAGACTGAAGCATTCTCAGAGAAACTGAGCCTCCAAGGCAGACAGACCACGCAATGTGCCAGAGGCAAACCTGCAGAATGAACTCAGGGAGGCTCTTTAGCTCAGTGACAGTGGAATATTTTCCACAGCTGTGCTGTAATAGCTGCAGTGTGGATCTGTTTTTATTTTGTGAAGGGATAAAAAGGCAACCAGGAGGTGGCAAAAAGAAACATAAAACTGGTAGAGGAAATAAAGCTGAACCATTTTAGAACTCAATCTTTTTTTCCTCTTTTCTCAATTTTTTTTTTTATTTTTTAAAATTTCAAGAAATAAATCAAATATTCTTTCAGTTAATTGCAGTGTGTGTCACCCAGCTCTGTCCTGGCAGAGAAGGGTAGAGGTCTGGTAAAACTTTGGCCCATGGCTCAGCTCTCCTCGCTGCTTCCTACCTGGCTGCTGTGCTGCAGTCACTCAGGCTTTGTCTAAAAATCCTTTCTCATGCTATTTCTTTGCTTATGGCTTAAGGAAAGTAAAATCTCTGCCCATACAAATGTGCTCCTCATTAATCCAAGTGTGCACAGCAAAGGCAGTCAGTGAGAGAGGAGTCTTGTGTTCTTGGTATTTACTTATTTTTAAGTAAATGCATCTATTGGACTGACATTCACCTTTGTGCTTGTGGATACAGGCAAGAATGCCAACTCTTCCATGACACAAGTGTCTGTAATACTTAAACTAATAAAAAAATCCAAACCAACAAAAGGTTGCAGAGTATATGTTGCTGCAATGTTTTTCTTTTATTCTTAATATCACTGTCTCCGAAAAACCTTAACAATGAAACACATTGAAAAAAAGGGTTCTAAAAAGTAAATAACTCCCACCTTGGTTTGATTTCCTGCCCCACTGCCCTAAGTTGGATAAGTTGGATGTTGCTCGGATGGACTACAAATGCTTCATTCTGGGAGGGAGAAGGAAAAATATACAAAAATTTTTGTTATATCTATCTGTATCTTCTCTGTATATATCTTACCTGCAAATAGCACCCATCCATCTGGGTATGTAGACTATATAACTGTGAATAACACATTCAAAAATATTTATAAAATAAAATTATAAAAACTTGTATAAAATAAAAATTACAGATGGGGACTTGTACAGAGTTATGTGCATGCTTGTAGAGGTACCCTTCTAGAATACAGCAAAACCCAATCTTTAGGCAGGAGGGAACAAAAAAGAAAACCCCACCCGAATATCCAAACAGAAAATAAGTAGTTGTTCCATTTCAGAACAAAAGTCGTCTGAGGAGAACGTAATGCAACAATTCCAATGTTTATTTTTAGTAGTTTCAAGATTGAGTTCTCCATGCTCAGGGACTGAGGGGAGCTCTCCCTTCTGGAGCTGCTGAATCCAGCTTGGGACCTGGAGGCTGTGCCTCTCCTAGACTGAGAGGGACCTCTGGAAGCACTTCATGGGTGCTGGAGGACACCAGGCAGGTTTGCTTCCATGGGAAGTTGGTTCTTAGGCACATGAAAACCGTGATGAGGGAAAACTTGCTGGCATTGACTTTTTTCTGTAAAACACTTTGGTTTTTCAGGAATTGTCACATGACTTTGGATAAGTATCCTGGTCAGAACATGCAGTGTGGTTTCCATGTGCAGCCTCGCTGGCTGGATGGGCTGACAGAGACATGACCTAGCCATGGTTTTCCTCAGCTTCTGGAAAACTGCAAAACCTAGGAAGCCAGTAATGTTTCAAACCAAACTGATGAAACCTTTTATTTCTCCTTAGTAACATTTAACACACTCTAAGTCCCCTCCCAACTGGTAGCTTTCAGCTTTGCCCTTTATATTTATCAGAAGGCGACCACAAAATAAACAGTGGTATTTTTTCTGTCTTTCCCCGGTTTACTTTGTGCATTAGACAGTGCTCTGTAAATTATAGCTCCACTTTTTCTCTTCAACAGTCAGTCAGGCGTGTTCCCATTTCACTTGTGCTGGAGATCCGTTTAAAGGTTACTCAGTCCTAGGAGAGAGAAGTATGTATTAAAAAAAATAGAAAAATGAAATAATAAAATGAATTGCTGAGGGAGGAATAGGGAGAGGACAGTAAAAAGTTTCTTGGATTTGTTTTGTTACTTGCAGTCGGATTGGTAATGTTCTTGTTTCTGATGTTTTGTCCATGTCACTTACAGCTTCATGAAAAGTCATAATGAAAATAACATTAAATTACTAAATGTAAGAAAATTACTCCTTACTGGAATAGCAGTTTGGATGGAAGGTGAATCCTTCAGTTATTGGGGAGTGAGGTTAATTAAATTGGCTCTTAAAAACGCAGTGTCCTGCTGTCCTAGTGTGGTGCACTTTTTGTGTCCTATTTCAAGAGCTTGCTGGTTTTGTTCTTTTGTTTTCTTCCCCTTCCTGTTCTTTTAGGGTATGGAATTGAATCAAGTTTGGGGATAACTTTTTGGTAGCAAATGGCAAACAGAAGGCTGAGATGCCGATGTGTTGCCTGAGGGACGTGGGAAATTTTATTTATAAAGGTGGTGTCTTGGGGTGACTTTATGCTGTGTATCCCCTATCGCCTGCTCTATGCCCAGACATGATTCCTGTGCCTTTCTGTGTCTTTAAAATTGGGTACAAGAGAAAGGGGGAAAAAAAAAGCCAGACAAACTTTTCAAAACAGTTTTGCTCCAAGGGCATTCACTCCCCTGCGTTCCTTCCTCCCAGAGCGTTCCTCCGAATTTTTGTCTCAAACCAGGACAGGTGAGTTTCCCCAGGTGCCAGAAGATGGTTTGGGAGGGGTGTGAAACACCTCAGTGCAAGGAGCTGGCAATTCTGTGTATTCTACAGATACATTTGTAATTATTTGTAGGCAGTTTTTCTGTTTAATAAGCATAGTTGAAACCTGTAGAAAGAGGAGAAAATAAATATGGGAGGGAGCAGCATATTCCAGCACAGGAAGATGTTTTGAGGTGTTAAACCTCTTATTCCTGGTGCTACCACACAGCTCTATGTAAGGAACAGTTCTGATTTTTCACTCTTCCAGTGAATTGTAGTGCAAGCTTTAAAGGATAGTTTTTTGGTCATGACCTGTAACATTTTTTAGTATAAAACTGAAGGTTAATCTTGGTTTGTTATGTGTTATTTTTTTTTCTTTCCACGTTAGTAGCTTAAATTTTGGAAAGTTGAGAGGGCGTGGAATTTTGCCAGTGTTAATGAGATACAGTTTTCTATTTTAGTTTGGGAACTCAGCAAAAGCAATTCATGGAAAAATTGTGGTTTTTAAGTATGAATAGTGACTGTTTTGCATTATTTAGATGCTGTTTCATACTGCCCAGCTCAAATAAGGACTCAAATAGTAGTATTAGCAGTAGATTTATGGAGGAAAAATTGCTTGTTTTAAACATATAAACTTGTTTAAAAATGAAAATATACATCTCTGAGACATACTTAATATTTATTGGACAACCACATAAGTTTAGCATTATATTTATTTGTTTGCTTTAATAAGATTTGCTTCAGATTTCTTGGTACTAAGATGTTTCTCTTGGATGCATCAGCTCTTTTCATCCTTCCAGAGTAAAAGAAAATAGCCTTTCTGATAGCACGCTAAGAAATGATTATCTTTTTGATTTGTTAAATGTATTAATGTACACTGTAAACGCCTCTACTGTCAATTTAAGGTTTCAAAGAGAACAGATGCCAGGGTTTGTGACAGGTATATGCAGCTGTATGGTTTCACTTCTTGTAAACTCTGATTGTACTGCAGCACAAATGCTTTATGAATATTTATTAGGGCACTGTTCAAGCTTATCCAGCCTTATTCCTACACTTTGTATATTTGTAGGATATAGGAAAAGAGGACAAAAAGATCTTACTCAATACATTTCTGTATTAGTGGAGTTACTTCAGCTCAAGTTGATGAATGTTTAGTTTTCAGCTCTTCGAGAGAAGTGTTGTTTTTCCCAGATTAGCGTTCACAGTAGTTTATTGTTTTTTAAAATAAATAAATACTAATTAATCTCGCTAACATCAAAACCTAAAGTATTTCATTCCCCTCAGAGGTTTTAAAATAGGCCTTTAAATGTATTTTGTTCAATGGATGATTTTACAGGGAGAGGATTTGATTTGTTAAATGTCATGCAGTGTTATTTGTGGGACTGTTTTCGTTAATGGCAGTGTGAATAACAGCTTTCCTGAATTTATTCCTGTGTTTGCTTTTGCTGAATCAGAATTTAATAAGCTCAGTGTGTGGAAAACTGTTGTCAGTCCCACTTTTGGGCTTCGTTAAGGAGCTTGTGCTTATGAAAATAGAGATAAACCTTCTGTTAGTCAAAGGAACATTTGGGAAATGAAAGAGTATGCAGCAATTTTCATCTGCTCTTTTAACTATGAGCTAAAAAAAAGTAGAATCGCTCTGAAAAAGCTTTAAACTCATACCTTTTAAAAGGACTACTGCAAACTCCATCTTCCCTCACCTTTACTCCACTGAGTCCATGCATTTTGCCCTTTAATGTAAAATGCAATACGTGATGGATTATTTTTCTTTACCCCTCCCTTTCCTGCAGCAAAGGAATGGTTTCATCCTGGTTTTGTTCTGCTTTTTAAACTTCGATTTTTAGGATTTAAATTCCGCCTTGTATTTTAAAAACAATGCTACATGAAGGTGGAAATTCAGCGATAACCTGATATAACATAGTTTATAGCAGTAAGAAATATTAAAGAAGTGTGAACTGCAATTGCAGTCATCAAGTGCTCGTTGCCATTGTAGAGGAAGAAGAGCTGGAACTGTCTTTGCCGAGAAGCTCCCACAACTTCCGACAAAAGGCTTTTCCAGAGGCAGGGAGTGTTTGTTCTGTGGTTCAGGTCATTCAGCTGTTCCTTCTCAGTGATTAACTCAGCTCAGGCACTGCTGAGGAAGTTGATTGAGAACTGCAAAACGTACCTTGTTTGACCTTTGTGTTCCTCTGCCTGAAAGGGAGGCTTTAGGAGAGGGCTGAAGTTACACAGCTGAAGTTTTGCAGAGCTCAGTAAACAAAGCCGTCTTGTTCTGTTCCTCCGCTCCAGATAATACCTTTTTTTTTAGTGAAATCAGCTACATCTCGTCTATAGACTAGAATACCTGCTGCAAATTTAGAAGATCTGCTAAAATCAGTAGTGCCTGCTAACTCCCCCCAAATAGAGATGAAAAACCAGATACTGTATTTCTCAGTTCTGAATTTAGCCCCTTTTTTTGGTTTTGTTTTTGTTTTTTTTTTTTTTTTAAAAAAGGGGCTCATTTTACATGATTACTAACACACCTATGAACACCGGCCTTTCCCAGGTTCTGCTCGTGCACTCTGATTTTTGGGATGTATTCTTGTGCCTGCTCATGAGGAGGAAGCTCTATGCAAAGCCCAGGCAAATCGCCTTTGGTAAATCAAGCTGCCCTTGGTGTCAGGGACAGCAGCTGTGCAGTGGGACCAGCAGAAGGCATTTTTGAAATACTTTCCTCGAGAGCCTCAGCCCTGTGAAAAGGAAGGTTGCTTCAGCTGTTTTGTACATGCTTAATGTCAGGAATAGTTGAGGGAATGCTGTGTGACCAGGCAGGTAGTAGCTTGAGAGCACTGAATTGTTCTCGTGTTTATATCTAATATTGTTGCAAGTCCACGGGTGCTCGCACCGGGCTGCTGAAATACCCAAGTAGGTCACTTCTCATACCTAAACTGCTTAACAGCCTTTTTAGGGTCAAGTCACATTGGTTGATGTAATGCAAAATTACAGCCTTCTTGGCTTAAAACAACAACAACAACAATAATTTTTTAAAAGTATTTTCTTATTAAGGAATATATTCTTTAACATCTGTACTTTTCTCCCTCCCCTTAAAGCCAAAAAATGTTAGCCCATATCTTGAGATGCCATAAACTTCAGTAAAATGTCTCGTTTTCATCAGACATGCATCTGTTCCTTCCCTTTTTCCTACTTAGGAGGGAAGATAGTTATTCTAGCTGTGCTCTCATATAATTACATTTTCCTGGTATTCACTGGGTAACAACAGCTGCCAATGTTCTGATCACTTAGAGCCATAAAATGTTCCATATGAGTTAATTTCTGTAGTTTACTTACATGGTGATTTTGTGGTAATTCGAGACCTTATACTGTTTGCTGGTTTTATTTTCATTTGACTTTAGAAATCATCTTTGCATCTCTACTTTTGGTTGAATTGAAGAATAGCACATCAAGGGAACATAATCATAAGAGCTTTAAAAAAGCCCTAATCCTCCACTCTCCTGAGCCTTCTGTATTTCTCTCCCTACATTTTTGTACTGTTTAGGAAAGAGCTGTGACTGATACTAAGCTTTTTGTGATTAGTGACATTCTCAAGTACTCATTGCTGCACTGATTGAATTTTGTATTGTATTTGCCTTCCAGTAAAATGCAGTATTTCTAATGATTTTATAATTTATTACATTGGGGAAATGAGGTGAAACTTTGCTAGAACAAGTTAATTAACATGCGCAAAGAAAAGCTCTCAACATTTCTTTTTTGGATGCAGAAGTTTTTTCATTTCATAAAGTAAACTTACAATGCAGTAGATGTTTCTAGATGTTTTTAAGAATCCTTTCAGTTTAAGGAGTATATTCTAAACTGAGTTTTCCACAATTTTAAAACCCAAAGGAACCCTAAAACCTCAGGAGCTGTGAGAGAGAAATGGGAGAGAAGATGTTTGCAGAAGGTGGCATAAAACCAGAAGTTGGTCGGTGCATGAGTTAAGCAGAAATGATGTATTAAGTTGCCATCCAGAAGAAAGGGCACATAAATGGCAATGTTTTGTGCACAGAGAAGTGTAGATATAGTTTTAGGAGATAATTCTGTCTAGCTGTACAGGTAGGATTTATCTTGCCTGGCTTTGGCTGCCTGAAACAAGGCATCTATTTAAACTGTTGTTTTGGCTCGTGAAGTCACAGGAGAGAATAAGGCATATTTGGGGGAATGATTCATCTGCCTTGTTTCAGACAAATACCCTGGGACGCTCTGACTTGTCCTCTGGAGGTGTGACACTGTGCATTGATTAGAGAGCCAGACAGATAACTCAGCTTGGGCACAGAGCTGAGGTGGGGGGAGCCATTCCAGCCGCATTAAAGTCGTGTTCCACCTCTCATTTTCTCTGCGAAGCTCACTCTGCAGTTAAGGGGATTCGTAGTTCTTCCTTTTTACAGTTACCACATGTGCTGTTGTCCAGGGTTCACACAGAATCATTTTTCCCTTGTGTTGTTGTTTTCAAGTAGTTGCTTTTACAGTTGTCAAGTGCACTAAAAGAAGTTACTTATATTGAGGTGATGCAGCGTATGATCTGTTACTGAATTTTGTTCAGTGCTATATAAATTAACACTTTGTGGTTTATGTAATATACAAATGGAAATAGTAGGTATTTATTTTAATTCTAGAATAGCCGGAAAAGAACTCTGATTTGTTTTTTTCCCAGACAAGCAGATGAAACTCTAACTGAAAGCCATACTAACACAGCTTTGTTCCCCAGTGACAGTGTCTGCAAAAATATCCATTTGGTCTTTATCCTCAAACATCAAAATATCATCTGAGGCTATTCACTTGTCTATGGCCTACATAAATACTGTAACAATGAAGGGGAGAGAGGCCTCTGTCATGTTCCTAATGGATTAAGAATTTGATCTCAGTTTTTTGATGAGAAAGGTCGTGATTACTCAGATTGAACAGAAAGTCATTCTAAAGGTTACAGAACAGGAACCAAGTCTCAGCAATGACACAATAGTCTCTTTGGCCTTTATATAGTTTGTAATCATGCACTGCTTATTGACCTTTGCAGATTAAATCTTATTTGAAGTCTCAAAAATTAATACCTTCTTTTTATTATATAAAACTGTCATAAATAGAAGACAGCACAAATGTTATGCCTCTCACGCAGTTTGCTGATACTGAAGGAAGCTTTCTTTTCCCTCCATCCTGCTGCTCTGCAGGCAGCTGTCAGCTCATTGTGGTGGGTCTGCTGAAGCCTTTCAGCCTCAGATGGGTGGGAGGGGACCTCAGTTCTGCTGCGCTCTTTGAGTGCTGGTCTGTGTTCAGGATCCACAGCTCCTTCATCTCCATCCCATCTTCCTCACCCGCCCGTGGCCTGCTCGGCCTCATCCCTTGTGTTTAGCGTGCCCCATTGGGATGGGAACAGAGAAGTGAAGGCTCTGTGTTTTCAGCTTCTCCTCCCACCTTGCACCGTGTGAAGAGCCTGGTCCATCTCCTCTAACACCACCACAGGTACTGGTGGAGCTGCTGTCGGGTGTCCCCCTACCCCACCCCATCTCCAAGGCAGACCAGCCCTGCTCCCGCAGTCTCTGCCCCCATGGAAAGTGCCGTAGTCCCTGGCAGTCTCATGGCCTGTGCTGGGCTTGCTGCAGTTGGTCCAAGCCTTCCCTGTGTGCTGTCCCAGATGTGGGGGCCCAAGCACTGAGCGGGAGTAGGTAACACCCCTGCCCTGCCCTTTAGCTGTGGCCAGGCTGCTGCTGCTGCTCTCTCCTGCCAGAGCACGCTGCTGGCTCGTGCTCTGCTCACTGTTTGCTGCCAGGACCCTCGGTCTTTTCTGGGAACTGCTGAGCCCAACCACCTCGTTGTTTACCCACCTAATTGGCCAGTTCTCCAGATGGAACATCCCAACTGGATAGAAGGAGTGGACCAGCCTGTTCATTAGCTAATAAACTTTGATTTGTTTTCTCATATTAGCATTAAACTTGTGCAAGCCTTGTTTGACAGTGAAACCTCGTTCTTGCTTATTCATCACTCCGTTGTAAATGGCTGAAGCAGCCCCCAGTTACAGGTGATTTGCTGATATTCTCACAGCCTCCTGACTCCCATGAGATTATGGTACAGGTGTTTATGTTCTTTCCATGCCTATATCCACAGCCTGCTGCAGACACAGGATTTTCTCTTGCTCCCCTGACAAGAACGGATGAAAACTTTGCTTCTCAGCAAGAAGCTTTATCTCAGTGTATGTTGATCACCACATTCCTGTGAGCAAAGTGAAATCAATAAGAATCCTCATCAATTGGGGTAAATCTCACTGGTTTCTTAAAAGCAATTTAAAAACTAACTGATTTTTCAGTCTTTAGTATTCGAGATTTGAAGTGGAAAAGCAGTTATTTGCATATTGAGAGGGTGCAGCATTTAACTATAAATGGAAAGGAATGAATTGCTGATGATCACTGCTAGCATTTTTAGTTGTATTTTTGTGTTGAGGGCAGACTATGCTCATAACAAAAAAAGCTGAACTCAAAGTACTTTGCTTTCTCTTGAAATATAAAGCTGAATAATAATATCAGGGGTTTTTTGTCTAACTTTCTCATTTGGTTTTCTGAAACTTCAGAGACTATCAGAACTGGGAGAATTTATTAAATAGAGCATTCTGTACTGAGGTTTTTCGTGCAGTGCTGCACGTCCATATTGGTATAATCTAGAAGGGAATATCTAGATGAGATTGTAAAATGGAATAATTGCAGTAGCTCAGAACAAAGCTATTGTTTTGTGAAATCAGAATAAGTAAGGGCTGTATGATTTTCATGTGAAAATCAAATCCCAAAGGTTAATTAGAGGTAATATGGGGGCAGCCCCACCTCCTTCCCATCTGTCACCAGCAGCATTTTTTTTGGAGGGGAAGGATGGCGATCCCAAAAAAGAAGCACTTTTTATACAACCACTTGCTCCTGCTGCAGAGAACTGACTTCTCCCTTATTTTATTGCTGTTACCCCCTTTCATCTAGAGGTGAAAATATTTTGAGCCCTCTGCTTGTATCCACAGATATTTACCAACTCTGTTTTTTAGGCAAGGGCTTTTTCAAAAGTGTTGAAAGCTCCTAAAATTTTGTCCAGTGCTTAACGCAGGAATACTCCAGTTAGATTTACTGGAGCATTTAGATACAAACACTTTACCTGTGTGGGAAAGCCAAATAGGTTCCTTTGCCACAGAGCCCGAGATCATTTGAATAATTTGCACAACCTTTTGTATGTTTGTGTGCCCCACGGGCTTTACATTCGTGACACAGTCTGGCTGTATTTGATGGGATTGCCTGCTCAGGGCTGTAAGGTGCAGGAGTTATGGATGATAGTTAAAATAGTGCCTTACAGCTGAGGAAGCTGAAGTCCTTTGTGAGCAGTAATTAATTAAAGCTCAAACCAGTCCCATGAGATGGCATTATCCCCTGTTTTACAGATGGTGGAACACAAAGGATAAGTGTATTGTTCAAGGGTGGGTATCCAGCCGTTGTCAGATCAGAGATTAAACCCCAGACCTCCTTTTTGTAGGGCCATGTTCTAATCCACTTTGTGTTTCCAGTGCTTTGAAATTTGCTGATACTTATTCTGTAAGGCAACTTTTTCATCGCATTTGATCTTTGCTGTATGAGATGATCCTTGGGAAAAAACGGGGCATTCCATCGATCTGCTTTTGTTGTAAGTCTCCAAAAGGGATTAGGTTATAAATTCTGTCCCTTTAGTACTGTCCAGGCTAACTCCAAATGTAAGCACATCCTTTTCTCTCAGATCACAGTATTTCATGCTGGTGCTTTGCCTGTAAGAACTAGAACAAGATTATAATGCCACGTTTTCTTCTTCGCGTGGCCATTAGGGATGGGGTGGGAGTGGGTGTTCTGCTGCTCATATAGAGACAGCATCAGTGGGGGAAGATGGGAACAGAAAGACTTTTGAGCAGTTCAAGTGTCATTTTAAGAAATGTTGCTACTTAAAACTTCTGCTCGTGGTTGTATAAAGAGTTCCTCCTGTTGGAGGTTGAATGATGTCAAAGACTTTATCTCTGTTTTGGCATGTGGTATCACACAGCAGCTGAGGCTCTTTGGTTTGTGGGATTTTTCCAAGTGAAGAGGCAGCACATGTTCCAGTAGGAATTTCAGCACTGGCGTGTGTTTCCTCTGGAGGTGATGAGGATGTCATGTTGCGTCCGGAAGGCAATCTGGAATGCTGCCCTCATTGAATTTCTTTGCGAGTCTCGGTGAATGAAATCATCTGCTTTCTGTCAAAGGATCTGAGGGGAAGGAAGAAAGATTTTTTTTTTTTTTTGAGTAACAAAGTACTGTGTAGTAAACTCATTGACAAAATCCTTGTTTGGCTTTGTACTTGTTTTAAAAGCCTTCCTAAAAACCTTGTCTCTAAAGTAGTCTGCAATAGGTTGAAGTATATTAAAGTATACTTCTGTGTAAAACTCTTCTAACTCAGCTGAGTTTGCTGACAGCTCTCAGTCTGGTGCATCCACAGAACCAAAATAGCATCACTCCTGAGAATTCCACCGAGTGAGATAAGCCAACAGGGTCATCTGTGTTTTGCTTTTATTTGGAAATACAACATTTGACAAATTTCCTTAAGCATTTGTCTTTGGTAATTAGGAAATAACCTGAGGACTAGCGAAGCTGGTATTTGCTGTTTGAGTGTAATTTATTACATTTCATGTTACTTCTATACCCGTCAGCTTTTGCAGAGTGTCTCAGTAAGGTGGACTGGAAAACAGCTGTGGTGATAGACTTGACAAAAGTTTTCACATGGATGGATGCAGTGTGTGAGGTGCCGAGCAGACAAACAAACACAATGGATGCAGACTCCTCACCCAGAAATGTGTGAAACTACAGCTCATCACAACTTGTTTTGCCTTCAGAAAAAGAGGTAGGGTGATAATATCAGTCTGATGATGGCAGTCCAAAAACTGAATCACTGAAGAGAATGGGGGCCAGACAAAATTTAATGTAATCGAATGCATGTTTTCCATAAAATCTCAGTTTTGAGTGGAAAACTTTAAACCAGCCCTATTAATAATCTGTGTGAAAGTAAGAAAAGATTGAGTGAGGAAGAAACTATGCAAAGAGAAAGTGAATTTAGCTCAGAGTTGGTGCTGGCTGCTGGGTTTCAGCAATTTATTAACATTTGAAGGTAGTATGGTCAATATTGTTGTTTTGAGGAGTGAAGAGTGAAAAAGTTGAGTGGCAGAGAAAGAAAGAAAAAGAGTGTGTAATAACAAAATGCTAATGGGATAACAGGGACACACAATAAGAGATCAAGGACTTTCCTGAAAGGCATGACAGCTTGCTGGCAGAAACAGGGATGTAACCTGGATTGCTTGCTCTCCCATGCAAAATGAAGATTGGAAGAGTTTGGTAGGGCATTTCCCATGTGGTTGGAAGCATAAGGGGAAGGCTCACATTCACCCTTGCTTCGGTAATGTTGGTCCCTGCCCATCCTTTCTCCTTGTTGTGATACTTCTCTTCTCAGGTAAGTCTTTCCCTCTGCTGAGACAGGGTGTAAAGCTGGGAGCAGTAGGAGGTTTTATGTCTGGGCCCTGTGGTCTGGAATCACTCTGTCTGCTCAGTTGCACACTCCCGTGCTCCAGTGAATCATGTCCCTCTCTTTTGAGATGACAGCTTGCTTTACAGAGCAGGTTTCCTGTTACAGAGCAGAGATTAGTGGAGGTGAGGGAACGAGAAGCTCTGCTGCTGGGATCCTAATGGTCCTAACTGTGCCTGTGGCTCACCCTTGCTGGCTTTGGAAACTGGCTGTTCTACCCTTCCTGCTCTGCGTGTGCATCCTCTGACTCCTGAAATGAGTCACATCTCCCCTACTTTCTGTAAGTTTCATTCTTGCGCTGTGTTCCCATAACTACATGTTCTTTTTCTTCCCCACCCTCCTATGAGCTCCAACCTTCTCTTCGTGCTCTCTGCCTCCTTCACCTGCATGCCACACGCCCTCCCTGTGTAGCCTAGGAGCTTTTACCCTTCATCTCAATTTTTCCTGCTCCACAGCCACACGCTGCCACAGCCCTGAGGCAGAGCCTGGTTCCTGCCTCTGGCTGGCACAGTGCCTGCAGCAGGGGGAAACCAACTGGCTTCACGGGGCTGAGCTGCCAGCTTCCATTTTCACATGAGGCTGCAGCAGCAGCATCTCTAGACCTTGGCTTATGTGCAGGGTCTCGCAGGGGGCAAGATGGACTTTGTGATTCCCTATTGCATTTTGTGTATGGAAAAGTCAGGAACAGCCTTCACTGAAAATTATCAACACAGCACTCTAGGAAGGTTTACCTACCAGATTTTACCAGAGCTTAATTTGATAATGACAAAAATTACCTTTTCTAAACCTATCATAAATGAGCATCGGAAGTATCAGTTTGCGAATGGATTTAAATCCTTTTTCTTCATCGTTTTTCTTTTTATTTTTCTCCTTGACTGAGTAGGTTTGGTTTTCATGAAGGGGTAAAGTTCTTGAAGTGCTTCAAGTCATTGATGCAAGGACTATCATATTGGCCAGACACAGGGCATAGGCAACAGTTTGCCCTCCAAAGCTGCTGCTGAATACTCAGAGACACACTAGGAGTCCTTGTGGTGTTACACACACAATTCATGCTCTGTAAAATTTAACTGCTTGCAGAGATTCCCCACACAAGATAACTTAACTTACCTGAGACTGGCTTTTGCTTGATTGGCTGTTAAATAAATTTGTTACTTTAAAAAATTAAGTAATATTACTTTTTTTCCCTGATACTATGTGATAATTAAACCCAAGCATTATTTTTTCTTGGTGTCTCTGCTGAAATGGCTTGGCACCAGAACAATAATTCTGGTATGTCTTGGGCTTTAGAAGTTGAGACCTGAGTTTTGTCAGAAGTTCTTAATTCTTGACTCTTCCGTCATAAGTAATTGGTGAGATTTTGAGAAGCTTCCTGGTCCCGAGTCAAACAAGTCCCATATTTTCAGGACCATTACGTGTCTAACAGTTCTCATGACAAACAATCAAATTACTGAATGGTGTTGCAATCATTTTACCAGTTGAATCACGTAGCTGCTAGAATTTCACAATAGATATTTAGTTCTCAAACCATTAACAGGCAATGCCTGGAAATGAAGCCAGCCTTCCCTTTTTTGTTGTGTAGAATACATTTTGAAAGCAGTATATTCAAAGCTTTCTGCTTTTTAGCTTAAATGCTAAGTCGAATGTGTTATGACAGGTGAACAGAATTACCTGTTGCTATTTTGCCTTCTAAGGCCGATGGCTTCTTCGTGCTTTTGCGCTTCATTGCTAAAATTCATTTTTATTAAAGAAAATGAGTATGAGCAGTATATTATGAATGGTGATAACTTGCATGTGACAGAAGGAGTAACTTGAGCACAGACAAGCCACTGGATTGTCTGCCTGACGTGACCCAGGGTGTGCATAACCCTTTGAGAGATACAAGTCCAATGTACAACTTGAATTGGATAGGAAGACCTGAGACAAAACCCTGTTATTGCAATGACTGAAGAGAAACCATGAAGCTTGAAATCCTCTGTAAAAACAACAACAAAACTCTCAAGGCCCCAAACTCTTCCCTTATCTCAGGTTCTGTTTTGCCCATTCAGTTTTCCCCTGGACTCTTCCATGGTTACGGAGCAGGAGCAGAAGTTCTTCTCAAGGTGTTGCTGTTCCAGCTGCTACTGACACCCCGTTCTTCTAAAATGTGTGCGTCAAGTTTGTGAAAGATCAGAGGAGTTGTTAGTTAACGTGGGGCTTTCTGTTTTTTCCCGTTAGTGAAGAGTAGTATATTTAGATCTCTTTATATGGAAATGAATCCATGTTCTATTTACAGCCATCTAGTAAAGACTCGTATTATGAAGAGAAAATTGGGTTCTGGGTAGCCAGAAAGATTTAATTAAAAAACACGATATAAAATTAATGCAGCCCATCTTCAGCTTTGTTGCACTCTGAATAGCTGTAAACAAGGGGCTCTGACTGGCTGTGCCAGTGGATTCAGGGGATTAGTGTGTTCTGTATGTTTTCCAAGTATTGACTGAGTTTTGAATTATGTGTCCAGATACTCTCATGAGAGCTGTTCCCATGCCTGAGGGCTAGAAGACTGGAATTCTTTTTTTCCTCCAATTTGCAGTGCCCTTTGGGGCCAACACTCACTCGTATATTCTTAGCATTGCGATTTTTTTCAGTTGTCTCTAAACACAACAGTAAATTGAGACATCTCTATTTTCAAGGGAAGTATAATCTCCTGGAATGCAGCTCATTTTGGGGGGCTGGCAGTGGCCCTTTCTCCGTAGTAGCAGAGGGATGGTGGTGTCACAACTGCAGATTTCTTGCTCTCGGTATGTAAAAGTACTGGGGTGACCTTGGTTTTATTTGGTTCAGTTTGGAACCAGGTCTTTGCTTTCTCCTCGGGGTTTTCATCTCCATGGGGCCTCTGTGAGAAACATTTTAACTCAGCTTTTATTATGTACCGAAGGGGCTACTTCAGCCTCTTATCAGTAGAAGCACTGCACATCAGACTTACTGAAGGCCTCTATTAAAAGTTTGTTTTCATTCAAAGTTTGTTTCTTCTTAATTTTTTTCTGGTAGGGCTGACTACACCCACATTTATACCTTCTAAATACTATTTGCAATGCTGGTTGTTTGAGGGTTTTTTTTTTAATCTTAAAGCCTTTACTGCTTTGCTAACTTGTAAAAACTGTGTGTCATTCTGTTTGACAACTCTTTAGTCTCTGCATGTCACCAAGTACTGTTTGAATAGTAAATGATGGTTCCAAATGTAAGAGCTTCAAATTAATGACTAGTGTGAAGCAGCAGAATGATATCTAAAATGAGTGAAAATGTATCTTGTATTGTCAAGGAGTGATTAAAGAAGTAGCTGAAATCATGACCAAACATGAAAGGAAGTGGAATAATTTGTTAGTGGTCTGTTCCCTGCTCGAAAATTTAACTTCTCTCAGCCAGTGGTATCCTGGATACTCTGGTTTCAGTAGCAGTACCTCACTGGTAAGTGTGCCTTACTCACGATTTGTTTTGGTTTAGGGAAAGGTTAAAGCTGGTTGAGTATAAACTGACAGTGGGAAGCTGATTTTCACCCCCACCCTCAGCCCCCAAGGCTGAGCTGTCAGTCAGGATCTGTGGTGAATGTCAGCATTTCAGGAGAGGTTCCATCTCAGGTGTGCTATCACCAGAACCTGCTCTTCTTGGTGAGCACGAGGGTTTCGTGCTGTGTGTGCTCATCACCTGTGAAAAGTGGGGATTTTTGGGGTGTCTGAGTGGGTCTGGTTCTACTTATGAGCACGCAGCTGTCCTGTTAGACACATTAATACAAGTCTGTGTAGAAAGCTGAATATACTTCAGCTGGCAATCAAAAGAATCAATCATGTTTGGCCTTTTTTCTGGTGGTTTTTTATGAGATAGAGCTTTTCTTTTGCAACTTAGTCATCTTCTCACCTCACTTTTGTATTGCAGCTATCATGAATCCTTTCAGATTGAATTACTGTCTTCATTTTAAACAAATGAAAGCGTATATCAACGTTTATGATTTGTTGAAGCAGAGGGAGATTGAAGTTTTGGGTGTAAGTTAGAGGAAGCTGGCAGGCAGAATGTTCCAGTGCAGAACCCAAAGCTGCAGTAGAGTTAAATATTCACAGAAAAAGGTAAATTGATTGTTTGCTACTCTTCCATTGCATCAGTAAAGACTTAATCAGCTTCAGGTGAGATTTTATCCATTATAGTTTTATCGTAGTGGTTTAAGTAATCAGGCAGGGCTGAAAATGAGATTTTAAACCTTTGATACTATAAGATATTTCAGCCTTCCAGGCACAACATTTAATTATACCAGCCAGAGTTGGCTTTGGCTTTAATGAACAGTTGTGTCTGTGTAGACCAGTTTGGTTTAAAGGAGAGGAATTCATACAGCTGCCCCAAGCTGGAAGAGCACCTTCCTTGGGAGAAACTCTTCAGCCTCCGTGGCCTGCAGTTCCATCTGTGACTGCAAATCCTTTGTGTGAGGGACAGGAGTAAGTGATGTGGTGGTTCTGAGATGTGACCTGGGGTGAGGGTGTGGGAGGGAACAGCTCTGCTGTTGTCTGCCGAATGCCCTTTAGCACCGGAGCCCTTGGGTGACCTTTGGCAAATCACATAAGCTGTCTGCACCTTGTCTTCTGTGCAAAGAGAATTTGCCTTCTTCACAGTAGTGTTTTGAGACCTAATTAAGATTTTCCAAGCGCTTCCAGAACCTCAGATGAAAGGCGTGCACAGAAAGCATTATAATTAACAGGAGCTTATCAGCTGAGCTTTACAGAATTAATTCTCATAAATATAAAACTAAATGCTTTGTAAGAAGCTTTTCTCCACATTCCATCCCTAAAAAGCATCATTTGTGGATATGATATTTTAAGATTAGTAAAAAGAAATGTTTATTTTCTTGTAGCGGGATATTCTTCTGAGTGCTCTCATGCCTTATTGTGTTAGGGATCTTGAGATTTGGGAGTGTGTGCATTGCTCCAGGATATATCCACATAAGGAGAAAAATTGATTGGACTGTGTTTGCAGATAGTTTCCCACTTCTGCTATAAACAGAGGATTGTTTTCAAATTATTTTCTATTTCTCGAAGACAAAACCCCAACAAGTTAAAAATTAATCAACTTTACTGCTGCTTCCTGTGGATTTTCTTTTCCTACATTTGGCATATTCGGGTACTGCTGCTGCCAGAGGGAGAGGTGGAGCTGTTGATGACTTTGAAGGCCATTTTGTTGCTCCATCTCTGTGGTAAACACAGGAGTGACTGGACTTACCTCAGAATCAGGATGGCTGCACGACTGGTATTGGAAGGAAGTTGTGGCTCGAGGTGTACCAAGGGTCTGCTGCCAGTGCTGGGTGGTTCCAGCAAAAAAAAATGCAAGGAACAGGAGTGGTGGGTGCAGTCCCACTGCTCCATAGTGCACCCGAATGAGTACTCAGTGTTCCTGCATCAGTGAGTTCACAGTGATTCTTGTCCTTACTTTAATATTAGCACAAGGCCCAGTTCCTGCTCTAGACAAACACGGAATTTTATAGATTGGGCCCAATACGTGGCGACTGTGATTAGGATTTTTTACTCTCTGGAATTTAAACCATAAAAATTTTTCCCTCCAGAATGGATCTGATCTGCAAGTGTTTTCAGGGAACATGCAATAGAATCGTGTTTAATGATCTGGGTGGTCTCCTGGGCAGGGCTGTTTTGTGTTTGTGTATAAAATCTGTCACCAGCCATTCTTCCACAGTAGTCTGTTGTCTGGTAGGAAATGTATGTCAAGCAGAATCAATATTATTATTCCTTTTGGCTTGTCTCTGCTTTTAAGGATACTGGAAAATAGTCTGTGTGGTGGGGCACTGAGACTGTTTGTCACAATGCTTTTATTGTCCTGCTCAGCTGCAGTGTAACATTCATTTAGTGCTCTCGGAGCGTGGCATTTCCGTTTGCAATGCAGCGCAAGGGAATTCTGATTTCATTTCCTAGAAGATTTTGGCAAAATTAGAAGGCAAGTAACTTATCTTTGTCATATTTTGGCTGGATGTTTTCTTTTCTGTTTTCTTTTTTTTTTTTTCTTTCCCCCTTGGATCAGCAAAATGGAAAACAACTGCAGAAGCAGCACCGGATAATTTGGTTTCTTGGTTAGGTGGTGTTCAGGAGCAACAGGCAGTGATGATCCAGTGTCCTGATGATGTTGTGATGATGCAGACACAGGTATTTATTTACATTGGGCTGTGATTTATCACAGTATTTATCTGTCTTGACTTTGGCACTTGGCTTGCAGATTTTAGGCACAGCTTAGCCTGTCTTTAACGCAGAGACTGTGCCTGTTGAAGCGCTATTGGCTTGCTTAAAAACGAATAGAGAGATGTAGAAGTGGCGAGGGCTAGTGTGGTAGGATGGCACGTGCTTACAATCATTTCCCAGGTTTGCAGCCAGGGCGAGCTGCATGCCGTGAGGGCAGATATGGTGCATAAGGAATGCCCTCTGTTTCCAAGGGTCAGCCTCAGCCCGAGCAGTGACTGGCACTGGATCCACAGGTGGAGTTCCTTGGTAAGAGAGGACGAGGCGCTACAGCCTGAGCTGTGGAAGTGCAGGACCTTGGGGAGGCAAAGAGCCATGAATTTCCCCTCTTGGGCTTCTTTCCTTTCCTCTCTGCTCAGGACAAGTCGTTCTGGCATAATGATTTTGTTGTGCCCAGCAGTCCAGGGTGAGACAGCTGCAGCCTTAGGAGGAGAGTTGGTTTCCCACAGGGAGAGCAGCACCATCAGAGCTGTGCCCTTGCTGTGGATGTGTCGTGCCCATCCTGCGGCATCAGGAGCTGTGTTTGAAGTGGCTCAGCACTGGGGCAAGCAAACAAGCAAACCTTTACTTATCCAAGCACAAATTCATGTAATTAATGGTTCTATACGCTGCTTTGTGCAACTCAGACTTCTTTGGATAAGAAATATTCTTTCAAATTTAGTTTCTGGTTGATTTGGATAGTTACGATTCAACTCTCACCTGAATTCAAATTGTATTGATTCTGATTTTGCCAGTTAATATTTTAACACGTTTATTTATTTTACTGGCTAATGCGATTGAACCAGTACACGCCCAAGGGTGAAAGCAGCCATCTTAGTAAAAATTGATTTATCTACTCTGCAACAGGGTATGTTCTGTGTATCTCAATGATGCAAAACTGATAGAGCTAAGGTAAATCGATCTTCCGCTGCAGGTTAGGCCACAGGGTGGAAAAAAATATAATATTTGAGAAATAAAAAGGAATATTTAACTTCTTTGAAGAAGTATTTTAACATTTATGGCACTTTCCTTGTTATCAGACTCTTTTTGCATCCTTCGGAATATCTGAGTTATCTCAAAGGTTACAAAGTTGTTTCAAGCACTCCAGGATTAGCATTAATGTGCTGAAATTGAAACAGAGCAGAAAAGAAAACTCCCAGTGAAATACAGAAGATTTTTACCTTCACACTGGTTAACATTATTTTTAAGGTCTCCTTTATGCATTCAGTCACTTAGGACCTGTCAGCACATCCTTTATGAGCAGTTGCACTGTGTGGAGCTGCACTCTTGGTCACTTTTATTTTTGTTATTTATTTGTCTGATTTATTTTTAACTGGAGAACATTTATGGGAGTGACGGACGGTGGAATTTTCTTTCACTCACGCAGTAGCATGCAAGAACAGCATGAGGCATTGGAAAATACTGCAATAAAATCATAAAAATGAGCCAGCAGCTGGATAGATTGAAGCTGTAATGATGGGACTGTTATTGTTTTATTTGAAATGCATCAGATTCTAAGTCAATGGTATCTTCCTGAATTAACAGCCCTTCTAATTAAGGGAGAAGGGTTAAATTGTCATCTTGCAGTGACACAGAGTCAAAAAGCTTTGTATAGATGGGTGGAAGGCTGCTGATTGCATGGAGAAATGGGTGATATGAATGGATGGCACGGAGCTGCTGGTGGGGAGGGCAAATTGATGAAAAGCAAAGGTTCATCGACTTAGAGGCTGCCTGGATGATTTATGTTAAATTATGGTGAGTGCAGCTGGGGCACGCGTGAGGTATTTTCCTTTCTAAACATAAATGAAATAAACCATGTACCAGTTGAGTTGCATTAATCAATTGTGAACCATTTGTTTATTCAGTTCTGTTTTGTAGCACTGCAAATAAGATGGGTACAAATAATACACAAATAAAGGCAAAAGTGGCCTAATACGCAGTGATTCATATAAAGCACCGTTTTAATTCGGAAGTGCAGTTAGGGGATGTCTTACATGTCAGATAATAGCTTGTGTTTTCTTTTTAATTGATTATGCACCTAACAGATTCTGACTTTTTGGCAGAGGAATCGTTGGCTTTCTTTGCCACAGACTTATGCCACAGCCTATTACATTGTAGAAAATTGGAATACTGAAGGATTTAAGGGGCTTGTTTTCTGTAAATTCTTACTCTTCACTACTGAAAGAAAATTGCCATAAAACTGCACAGACTGTCAGAAATGTTGTCAAATGTAACAAAATATAGTTTTTAAATTTTTTAATTTAACATATAGAGTTAAATGAATCATTGAGTGACCTGGGTGGGAAGGGGCCTTAAAGATCATCTTGTTCCAACCATGGGCAGGGACACTTTCCACTACATGAGGTTGATCCGAGCTCAATCCAACCTGCCCATCCCCCAGGGATGGGGCAACCACAGCTTCTTTGGACAACCTGTTCCAGTGACTCACAGTCCTCTTAAAATGAGCAGAATGGTTCAAATACCTACAGAAAAGTTATGAAGCGTTGAAGAACCTTTTAATAAATGCTAAGAACAGAAACTTTACATTCAAAGCCTGCAACAGAATCTGGTAAAGCATCCCCCGTTCAAAATTTACTGGAAGCAAAACCCAGAGATTTGTGTGAATGGGAAGAGTTAGCCCAGTAGTGGGGAGTTTCTCTGTGAAGAACTTCCACTGTAAATGACCATTTATATCTGTGGTGTAGTGAGGGCTGTCCCATGGAGTCTGTAAATCCAGACAGGCTCCGCTCTACGGCCAGGGATAGCTCTGGGATTAGATCTGCTGCTGAACCGAATCACACTGGGGATCTCAGCTGCCTGTGTGAGGTCTTGTGCTGACCAGGAAGCCCTGGATACCTGGTATGGGATGCTCAGGTCTAGTTCTGTGGATGATTCCCTTCTCTCCCCTTTTAAAGCTCTTTAAAAGCATATTTCATCTCCTATGTTCACGATCAGATGCTTTGAGCCAAGAAGCTCTGTCTTTAAAGTGTCAAAAAATCTATTCTTTGTGTAATTTCTTGTCACTCCTATTTCCAGACTTCATCAAGTCAATCATTTTGACAACCAGCCAGACACACTACTGGTGAAAATTTATACACAGGAGTGTTCTTGGTTCTGCATGGTGAAACAACTTATTAGACTTTCATGCCTTTTAATTTTATTATTTTTTAAATAAAAATGTTCTTTGGTAGAGAATTGAAAAAAACTGAGCTCGAGTTTATAGCAGACAAATTTTGGAAATAGGGTGAACCAGGAAGCTGCTAGACAATTCTCGGGTTCTTTCAGCAGTCAGACTGTATTTCACATCACAGTTTACATTACGGATAATGTTAAATAGCATATGGGTAACATTCTTTGGATTAAATCCTAGTTCTTCCTAAGTTAGGGACAGAATTCACATGGATTTCAAAATCACACTCCTTGCCTGATTCATAATGAATATTCTTCAAAAAATGGTATCCTTGGGAGAAATTTTAGCCTGCAAAAAGCAGGAATGCAAGTTGTCACTAGAGTCTTGTGGAGTCCAGGGGAAAGCAGAGAGCGAACAAGTATTAACTATTTCCTGCTGGGCAGTTTAGCACGGCCAGTAAAGGCTCAGAGCTCAGTTCTAAAAGCTGGTTGTGATTCTGCAGCTCAGCTGTGTTTTTTAAGCTCTCACGATCCATCTGTTGTAAACAGTGACAAATATGAATTCATTGCTTGCTTTCTGTATTCTTAATTTTTGGCATACATAGGAGATCAGAGAGAGATGTGGTTGGCTCTAAACAAGCAAAATGATGCAACTGGGTTTGTGACGCTCTCAAACCACAGAATAATGGTACTGTAAATTATTTCATGTGTTTTCCCTGAGCTCATTCCATCCAGCTTTGTAATTAGGTCCGTGAGGGCCGAATGCAGGCCAGATGAAATCACTTGCATTCCACCTGCCTGCACTGGAGCAGACTTTGGACTATATATGATATGTGGGAGTAAGTGATAAGATCACCATGAATAGTCCCTCTGTTCAGTAATGATCATGGGGAATTCTAAGAATGTCTGGAGAGAAGCATCTTTCTTTTGGAAGGAATTTACTCATAGCTTTAGGAAATTTAGGTTTGAAGGAGGTCATAAAGTGCTTATGCAGACTATTGCCTGTATTTTTTAAAGTAAAATAAAACCCCAAATTGTTACTGTTGAGCTGTTTCAAGTGGATAATTTCTTTCATCAGAAGGATAGCAAATTTACTTTGAAAAGTATAAAAGTATGCCTTCCAATTTTTCCATGGCCAAGTCTCATTGAAGTGAGCACAATCCCAGGATTAAATATGTGCAAGATGAAAAGATCAAGGCCTTTCTGTATTGAGATGCAACTTTACACAGCCTCCAAGAGATCTTCCTAGAAGTCCTAAGTGAAATTCTTGTATAAGGCTTTGTTTTGAGAATGCACTGAACTGACAACATAATTTCAATACAGGATGCTTTGGACTGATCCTTTTTTTTTCCTTTTTCCAGTGTCAGTTAGAAAGAAATGCTTGACAATTGACCTTTTTTTTAAAATTATGTTGGGTAATCTTCTGTATAAAACTTCACAGAAAATCACTGTAAATAAGAATGATCCATGAAGTTTTATGTGGTGTTTTATTGGAAACGATTACAAAATGAAACAGGGTCAGCATAAAGTTTGAGTGAGACTTAATTTATACACTGAAATTGATTAGAAGATTTAGGTGACAAATTAAAATCTTTGCCAAAACTGTCTTATTAAATGAAATCCAAATTTCAGCTGTTTACATCATATAGTCCAACCACTTGGATGAAAGTATGTGCTTGTCTCTCTGCAAGTTTGCATATTTCCTTTATATCTGATTCTTCTTTGCTTATTTAGTATTATTACCTATTACATCTCTAAATACATCAAACTGAAAATGTCATCATAGTTTTTTATTGTTTATACTAGAAGTGCTTCATACTTTTAAGACTGGAATTTCTTTACTCCAGTCCTGTATTAAATCTCTGTATACGTTTTTTTATTCACTTCTAACCAGGATCGTTTGACCGTAGTGAGATCACGAATATTTGTGTGTGTGCATGAACTTTTCTTTGGATAAAAAGTTTCCAGTGCTGAAACCATTAGCATTCAAATGATGTGAAAATATGCAGAGCTCATTTATCATGTATAAGCTCCAACAGGAATGCTTTTTCAAATGGGAAACGGCAGAAAGTTTAGTGAGTTCCATGAGTCCTGTGTTGCCACAGATGCATCTTGGACCAACAGAGTTACAATGAAAATATAAATAGGGCAGCACTACGTGCCTGTACCTGCACAAGTGTGGGTTCCCCTGGCACTGACGACCCTTCAGCCACCGGGCCAGTAACAAACTTCAAGTTGACTTGAATAAATCACCACCTAAGTGGTTTTAAAGGACAAAAACGGACACATGCAAGTCTCCGAAATCCTTTATTATGCTCCAAGCGAGTTGTAGTGAGAGTCACTCTATTCTTTTTTTCATTTCTATCGGTGGAGGAGTAGGATATGGAGGAGAAAATCTGTTTTGATCAGGGTTTTATGAAGAAAAAGGAAATAACACAGAGACACTAAATGTAAAATATGCTCCTTATTTTATTGAGATTATATTATTTTGCCTTGACTTTATTATGTTGTCACAACCTTTTTATACTGCCAAACTGTCCCCATCTAAAAAAGGTCATAAATAATTCTGCAGCCGTACCGGGGCCACCTTTTCCAGATTTCAGGTTTAATCCTTAAGAACACAAGGTGAAAGCTTTGGGAATCATCACTTGGTATTTCTGCTTGATGTTTTTTCTTTGCAGTCTTTCACAGAATTGTGCTGCTCAGAGCCCACGGCTCTCACCAAGTATAAATAAATTTCTATTTCTATTTTCTATTTCTGTTCTATTTTCACTGGTTGCAGATTAGCTAGGGTTTAGCACTTAATTTCTGTTCCATGTATATGTTTTCTACCTGTCGAGCACACAACTTGGGTCCATTTGCAAGAAACCCCCGTGTGTTTTGCCGCTTTACCACTTTCCTTTGTGCAGCTCTCTGGGAAGGATATCCCTTGAGCCCTGCTGTGCTTGGGAGCCACAGAAAAGGTCTGAGGGCCTCCCTAGTGGCACCTTCTGAGTGCGGAGAAGGGAGTGCCCAGCCCAGTTTTAATCCCCTGATTTTGGCTGATTGTTTTGGTGCAATGATTTCGGTGTTCCTGCTCTGCAGTGGCAGCTTTTTATCCCTCCTGAGTCACCGGGGAAGGACCCAGTGATGCCTCAGAAGAAAACAGTGGGTTCCGTCAGGGTGAATGAGGCAGTCACTGCTGTGATCAAACTATTTTCTTAGGTTTTCCCCTCTGTTCCTGCCACAGCCTGTTTTACAGAAGGTTTTTGTTTGTTTTCTGTGGCAACCATGGGCTTCTGTTAGAGCATTCTGCAAATCTTTGAAGCTGGGATATGGATATATGTTGATTTTTTAATTTCTTTTTTTCATTAAATGGTTTGGTGGGTTTGGAGATCTTCCTTTAATATTCTAACTTGAACAGAGGAAATAATATAAAAGATTGAGTGCTGTGGGAAAGAGGAGTGATGTGTAACTCTGTCATTTCAACACACAGTCAAAATCTTATCAGATACAGAATCTCAAAATTTGGAATACTCTCTTCCCCACATCAATTTGGACATGGCTTTTACTGCTCCTCTTACAACCCCCTGTCGACAGCAATGTTCCTTGCAAAAGCAGCTTGAAATCACAGCCTTTACAGCCCTTAAAACATTAATCCCTTGTCCCAACGTGTTGTAAAATGTCAGCTGCTTGTTAGCATGATGCAATTAAAGCACACATAAGGCAGCAGTGAAGAAAAAGACAAATGTTCTGGCCCGCATGAAATGGAAATAGAAATGTGAGGATGCAGGTCCCCGTTGTGTTGCCCTGAGTATAAAGTTTTCGTAGCTTTCTTAGTTTGCTATTCCTTCAGCTGTGCTCGTGTTTCTGCTTGTCAATCAAAACCTTAACCCTCATCGCTGAACTCATAAGAAAAAAAGAAGGAAAGAGGCAGGGCTTGGTTGGGGTTTTTTTCCCTGCTAAAATAAAATAAAGACGTTGTAAAATGTGGGAAATTGCAATGGTCAGCTTAAATTGTAGTGCTTGTGTAAATTCTGTGTTCCTTTTGTGATCCATGTATGTGGTTTGAAGGCCCTGATGCAGGTGTTTGCACTTGGATGGACAAACCCCCCACTTTCCCTACTTGCCTGCTGTGGGATTTTTAGGAATGTCTCTAAGAACATGTCTTCTTAGTGCCAGAATTGGGATGAATTGATCCACGTGATTTGGCCAGAAGCACTCTGTGGTCTAAAACCTATCAAGACAATTCTCCAAGCAAAGAACAACGGTACTGCTCTTCCCTCTCCTTCTTTGCTGTGTCCCCATGTGAATGCTGGCCTTCTTATTTATCTTCCAAGTGGTCTAGCAGTCCTTGTATTAAGGCAGAAATTCCTGCTCTGCCTGGAATTCTACTGCAGTGCTTCCAGTCACAATTTTTTTTTGCTACAGCAAGAACAAAATATTTCAACTTTTAGCATACTGTACAGCTGACTACCCATGCTGGGCACCAGAGAGATTCTGTATTGTTGGCTTTGGCATTTGCTAGACCTAAATATTGCTCCATTATTTTTTTTATTGTGTTCTCTTATAGCAATTGAATGTTTGAGTTTTTAGAAACAAACAGAAAATGTTTGCTGTCCCCTCCCTTCGGGGCTCCTTTTCCTGGCGGTGCTCTCGCAGTGCCATTCACGTGTCAGCTCTGTGTGGAGCCCCTTTGTTGTTGTGGTCTCTTTGCTGCCCCGGCTCCAGGAGCAAGGTTCACTGAGTGCACGGGTGCAGAGGCTGTGGTGGGAGCAGGACATTACCAGGGCAGCTGTGCATTTGCTCATCATGGATTTTTTGCTTGGCTTCAGCTTTAGGTTAGAGGTGGACAAGTAGAATTGAAGCAGAGGTGTGCGTATCTTGTCCCTGGTACAGCAATGGTGAGAGGGGATTTATCCTGTGCCTGTCAGAGATGGGTAGCTGGGCTGCAGTCCATGCTCAGGTGGGAGTGGGGATGAATCCTGTGCTCTCTCATCCCCTCTGTTACTCAGCTGCTCCACTGGAAGCGGTGTCTGGCAGTGGTTGTTTTCTTTCCTCTGGTCAGCATGGTTGTTGGTGACGTTTGTGTCTTTGCTATGATGATGACTTGAAAAAGATAATATGTAAAACTGTTTTAAATAACAAAGGGCTTAACCAGTTCTTCCACGTTGTAATTTTACATCTAGCTATATATTACTGTCAAGTAATTAGCATATCTCTTAATAGTCTGAAGGGCCCAAGAACCATTCTGTGGTTTCCACTGTGTCTGGAAATTGGTTGAATCCTGGCATGCATGGTGTAATCAGCAGGTTTCAGTGTGGTGATTTATAAATTACACAACGTGGTTTAAAGCTCAGCTTCACAAAAAGAAGAGAAATGGATTGCCTGATGTGCAGCAGGCCGGCTGTGTGATTGTACACTCATTTCTGTGACTGCAAACTGAAACTCGCCCTGCACTTCAAGCCTGTTATTGTTGATAAAATTAATCATATACTTTGATGTATTATCCTGTAAGTATGCACAGAATTCCCATTTGACAATCCATTTGATAGCTTAAGGAGGCCCTGGACTCCAATTAGCACCATGTGATAGAGTTAGGCCTCCGTGCCACCTCTTGTGAATCACTAGTAAATGTTGCCAATCAGCTGCTTAGATAGAAAACATTCTTTTTTTCCTTTTTTTTTTTAAAGTTAAGAAGCAAGACTGGAAAGAGCAGATGATATCTTTTATCAGGCTGACTGCTGAGACCAGCCATTAAGCTTTTGGACACAGGCTCTTTTCCAGGTCTCTGAAAAATAGCTCTGATAATGTCGCTTTATCATGTGTGTGGTCTTGCTCCAAAAAGATTTGCAGCGCTGCTCTGGAGGTTCCAGTTCTTTCCCCTGTAAAAAGGTGACTGGAGATGACTTGTAAAGTTGTAGAAGGAAAAAAAGAATTAAGGTTTATATAAAATGTCCCTTTTGTTGCTTGTTCTCACAGGAGTGTTACTGGGATCTTTCTTCGGTGAACAAGGCTAGAAGCGATCCCATTTTTGTGCCTTAGTTTCATGTAAGCCTGAACGTGCTTCTTCAGAGGATGTTCACAGAAGAATGAGATGTCAAAGCCTGTCCTAGAACAGTCCTTAGATCCCTGACAAATGAAGCTGTTCTTACGCTTGACAGGCTCGCCGCATGTTGCCTGATACAGGAATCCATTTTATGCAGGACCAGAGTTTGGTTTTTTCCTGTTTACAGAAAAGTTTCAAGTAAAATTCATAGTTCCACCTGGAGTTATTAGAGTTGTCCAGCTTTGTTTGGAATCTGGATATGAGGTAGGGCTTGTGTTGGTGAAGTCCATTTATAGACTTCCTTATGGCAGTAAGAGTGATACCAGTTGTTTCTGCAGATCTTTTTAAATATCACTAGTGTTCCTTAGCTCTTATCTCAAGGTATTTCGTGTTCTTTCCAGAGATCAACAGGCTTCTGATAACTAAGTCCATTTTTTTTTTTAAAGAACTCAGAAAATAGTGTAAAATTTTTGTCTGTGCTTCTGTGAACAAATTTCAGGTGGTGTTAGAATGTAATGCAGAATGCAAAGCATGGAGAATGTGAGCAACTCCTCTATGAGATTGTTAAATCAGGTGGAGTTTGTGTTTGCCTGGTGCTTGGCTGATCTCGGCAGATGGTTGGCAGCCAGCTGGCAGGGATTTAACCTGTGCCAGCCATGGGCAGTGTTGTCTTATCTAAGGGCAGGAGAAAGAGTGACAAGGTGTTGCAGCTCCTTCTGCTGATATGGTATGGCTGTCATACTCCTACAAACTCAGCTCTGGTGGGTTGTCTATCACGACTTTACATGCAGAAAAGGTTTTATGCCTTCATTTTCAGAACTGCTATTTTAATTAGCCCTTTAAAGGTTATTTTTTTCCTCTTATCTCACAGCTCCATCTACTGTTGGTGCACTTGGTAATATTTAATCTCCATCTTTAATTTTCTCTTAAACTCACACACGCAGCAAAGAGCTGTTTCCCCCTTTTGTGCACTCTTGGGCTTCAGTGCCTTCCTTGACCTCCTTGGTCTCCCCCAAATTTCTCTGTTGCTTTCCTCTTGCCCCTGATTTATTGTAAGTGCTGTGAGCAACACAGGGCACTTCTCTGAGTGACAATTTTATTAGTTACTCAGCTCTCTTTGGGTCACAGACTGAAGACTGCTGTGTGAGGGGATTGCAAAGGCAGATGGGTAACATCTGCTGGAGGAGTCTTCTTATCTGTGCACACATCTAATTGTTATGTTCCTGTTACCGTAGCAAACTTGCCTTGATAATTGCTGTCTTACTACACCGAATTGAAATGGTTTCATGGGCTTCAGCCTCTCTCCCACTCCTGGCTTCTTGTACATCAAACATCAGCTCTCCTTTTGTGCTTCCAGGGTGCTTCACCATGATTCCTGTCACCCTTGCTCTGTTTCTCTTGCTAATAAGTAACATACTCTCACCTCTGATCAGTCCAGGACCCAACTCTTTGTTGTTCATTTTTTCCATTCTCCGCTCAAGACCTTTATACTCCTTTTGTGGCCTCTTGCAGCAAAAGATGCCACCACAATATCTGACGAGCTGCCTCATTATCCTTCTTCAGTGCCTCATATAAAGTCTCTTTTCTGTAAGCAAGGCACAGTTTTGAGGCTCTAGTGCAGGAAATATTTCCTCACTGCTTCCAAGGAGCCTCCAGTTTAGCTGTGTGTATCTCTGGCAGCACTTGCCATGAGCTCTTTGGGACATGGAATAACTCTGGCTCTGTTTGGCTACAATGCCAGACAGAATGGCATGTGGCCTGACAGTGGTACTAACATGCCCTCGCTAAACATCTGAGCTGCAGTAGGGTGAAGCCTGGCCACATGGCAGGCAGGATGTTTAGGAACCCTAGGAATGGATGTGCAGGAGGATTATTATCCTTGTATTTTGTAGCTCTCATGCTGTACTCCTGTGATAGCGCTCCCGCGCTACTGGAGTTTGTTACTCATTCTGGAGTGAATTCTTCCAAAGTTTATGTTGCTCATCTAAGGAAGACATGAAACACAATTAAAATCAGCTGGCATTTATTCTGGGAAGATATAAATGTGGCAACACTGTTCAGCTGCTCCTTTGTGATGATTATTAATCATTCAGGATGCTTTATGAATGTTAAAAGCTGTCCTGGCGTGGTGCAGTAGAGAACGGGATGCTTCATCCACAGCTTCCAACGCTCCCAGATACAACCGATCCTTCTCTGTGCAGGGTTGTGTAGCAAAACATTTCCCATGAAGGATTTAGCAGTGGCGTAACCAAATCCTGTTCTGAAGTGTTTGTCTGGATACTGTGCTTTTGTGGACTATGGGAGGGGTGGTTTTGCTGCAGTGAGATCTAGCAGATAACGCCAGGTCTCACACTGACCATCTTGTTTTGTTGCTTCACAGAAGGAAGAGTTTCCCAGCACATCAGTCTAATTAGACCTCTGTTTATCCACCCAGTGCAGAACTCCTTTGTAAGTTGCTCAATCATAAACTGGAGATCACAGTTGAGTAGCATTTGCAAATGTGGTGCTAATGGAGACTCCCCCTCTCTCAATGCATCAGTTTAAACCCTCAGTCCACTACTGTATGGCTTTCAATCGTGTGTGTTCATATATATAGGTATATCGCTTCATATATTATCCTGTAATTAATATGATGAAACTTTTTAAGAGTATCAGAGCACAAAGTCACTTACTTGAGCATGCAGTTTCTAGGTCTTATGTGTTTCACAGCAGTATTGGCTTACAATGTTTCAAAATGTCAGCCTACCACCATTTTCAGTGCTTTCTGTGGAAATGTCAGGCTGTGAACTTCATCAGGAGCCAATTTTGTCCTTAAGAACAAAGGGAAAGATACATTTTGCTTGTACTGTAGTGTATTCACTGCTGGAGTATCCTATGTATTGCAGAGACATGAACACCTGGCTGGTGTTGGGAGGGAGGTCAGGGAGCTGGGAGTGCCACTGAAGTTTTTGTTACCTGATCCAATGGCTTAAGACACCCAAGACCCAAAAGAAAACACCTTTGTAATTGAGGAGAAAGCTTGGGGGACAGTGGGGAGCAACTGCAGCGTGTGGGGCATGGGTTGTTGCTGCTAGGAAACCGGTGTTTGGTAAATTCAGGGATAGTGGTGTCATTTCCACAATTAGAGCCTGCTCAGTTTGTGAGGGAGTAGTCGAGGTCGTGATATATAAATGACCAGCTTGTGAAGGGCAACCTTGTGGAGTAGCAGCTAGAAGCTGCTTCTGTACAGCAGCGCTGCCTAGGCAGCTCTAGGATTTTGGAAGCACGCCCAAAGTGCAGCTTAACAAAGCCTTTCGGACTTGCCCAGCTCTGGTTGGGTCCATGCTAACCTCAGTAATTGTCATTACAAACCCAGGCCAACAAAAAGTTCAGCCAAATGCTCCATCCAGCTCTTGCTCTCATTAAGTGGGAGACTTCCTCATGGTTGAATTTTGAACTTTGTTGCTGTGGATGAGTGTCACACAACACCGGGAACTGGAAACTGCTGCAAAGCCTGCAGACTGATAACAGATATTGAAATCAGTGACCCACACTTAGAAGTACTTGTTTTTCATCCAGAAAATCCAGTTTTTTCAAGCCCTTTGGAAAGTAACTATTCCCAAAGACAATTCCTTGTGGTACACCTCTGGATGTCTTGCTCCTTAATGCCTCTCTGTGTGTTGTGGGTCTCTGATCTGTTAAATTCTCCTGGAGAAATGAGGGTGAGGTTCAGTGATGAACTGTGTGACAATCGCTACAGAGCGGCCGGTCTGCCTAAAAGCTGTCATCTCCTGGGCCAGTGTCACCAGGGGCTCTGGATTATCCAAGTGGATCTCATAGAGGGCAGCTGAGAATGTTTCAATCTTTTTCTCTGCAATCTGTACTATGCAGAAAGGTCTACACATAGAAAGCAGTGAGGGAGAAGGGAGTACTACCTTCTCCAGGGATTACCTGGAATTGCCTTTTTCACCCATAAAATGGGTTTAGCTTCAGACCAGACATTCTCTCATCTCACATTCTCGGCTCCATATTCTCCATGGATATACCAGAGTATTGCTGTATCTTGGCTTTCCCCTCTGCCATTGCATGTCATTCAAATGTCACTGATTATCCCTAAACTGAATCTGTTTGTTACCAGTAAAAACCAGTGATTAGAACACTTGAAAAATGTTAGCCTTTTCCTGAAAATCAAGCTAGTGCTGGGCAGAACTTACTAATGCAAACTTGAGAAATTGTGGGTGGATTTTGTATTCCCAAAGGGCGAAATAGTTGACAATAGCATGGCAACTGACAAACAGCAACACGAGTCATTTTTGGCATTCATATGGAGCCAAGGAAAATACATGCTGCTCAGAAATCAAGTGGATAATGAAGTATTTGGCTATGGCAGAACAACAGTATCGAGGCTGTCCTGGAGTTCAAAAAGCATTTGTATGGTTACAGAGATGCAGTGGTGGTTTGGTGCATGTGGATGTTTGTGTGTGTGTGTGTGTGTGTGTGTGTATTCTAAAAGAAAATGAGCCTCCAATTATTTAAGCTTCAAAATGCCAAAAATGATTGGGTTGCATCTGAACTTAGCTTTAAGGTGCTCTTTAAGAAGTATAAATAAGCATTAATTTTAAACCAATCCAAACTTCAGCATTGGAGTTCAGTGCTTGACCTGTAACAAGATTCTGTGACCCATGAAGGCTCATCTTCATCAACTGCATTTGCTTTCTGTAATTAAACCTTATGAGGGCCTTGCTGGCTTTCCATATTTTATATGTAGCTTGGAAGCTTGTTTGATCCTCTCTTGGAGTACAGTTTTTCTCACAGCAATCTTGAAAGTAAAAACCTGCACTTGAGGTCCCTGAAATAACAGGTATTAGAGAACTTTCTCTTATTTTAATTAAGTACATAAGATTGCACAGTGGATGGGATCTGTTTAGCACAGGAACTTGCTGGAAATACTGGGAATGAGACCTCATAGTCAATAAGCAATTTTTAAAAAATATGGGGCTTGTTTAAAACATTTCAGCTGTTGTTGAGTCTGGTGCTTCTTGTATAATAAAATGACACAGTGACTTTACAGCAATTAATAAACTCCTTGTTTTGATACTTGCTGGTGCTTCACTGTGAGCTGCTTTGCAATGTCAGGCTGCTGGTACAGCCTGAGCTTTTGCCTTGCAAGGATAATATGTCACCTTTGTCAGATGTTGCCTCTTTTGGTCCTCAATCTGTTTCATGAATGCTTGGAAGTTCAGTTGTCTTTTGTGGATGTCTTTCTTTCCTTTTTCTCCCTGCTGCTTCTGTTTGTTAGAGTTAATTGTTGTAAGACCAGAATGAGACACTTTATTGTGGAGAAGATGAATAACAGAAGCAACCAGGACATGTTGTCTTTTAGAAAAACTTGAGGACCCCCTTTGTGAAAGTTAACATCAGTTAAAAAAAAAGAAATTACTTGCCCTTTCATTTTGTTCTTCAAGTATTTCATACCTTGATGTTCTCTGCTACAGGCAGTGTTTTGTATTCTGTTTGCTGAGCTGGTGAAGTCTGAATGTTTCATAAAAGCCTCTTTGGGAGAAAGAACCAAGCAATTTCCCCTTCATGCGAGCAGCAGGATTATTAAGGCTTCATAACTTCTCACTCTGAGGCAGGAGCCAGAGAAAAGGAAGGTGGGCCAGACTTTCAGAATTAGGGGAAAAAAAATCCCCCACAAGCAGCAATTTATTGCTTTAGCTCTAAGCTAATTTACTGAGTCATTCTTCTGGTTTAAAGGTTTTGTATTCTCATGTTGCACTGTGATTCCATGGTTCTGAGGCCATCATAAGGATGGAGTCCTGGAAGAAAATACACAGAGACAGGCGTAGGCAGCAATCCTACTGCTGTCTCTCCTTGGACACCCGTGCCTGGGCTCCAGTAAAGCCTTTGGTTTTAACTTTTATGTTTTTCAAATCCCAGTGTGTAACTCTGGAGTTCCGTGTGGCCTGTGAGCTGCTGTTCTCTCCTGCTGGTCAGACACAACAAACCTCTGCAGGTTTCCACTCCAAGGACACCAGGCCCAAAATGTGTCAACTAAAATCCTCTAAAGGGGGGCAAACTTGGGGTAATTGCATCATGAAACTGAGGTTATAATTGGAGAATGAACCCTGATATGCAAATGAACCAAACTTATAAAAGTGTGAAGAACCCGTGACCCAGGGTCCATCTTGGGTGGAGCCTCTGGACTGCCCAGGGTGTGCCTTTGAAGGCCTTCAAATAAATACCTCCTTTTATTCTCTTAATTCTTGTCTAGTCTCTGTGTTTTAGGTGGCCACATCAAGGCATCAGGTTTGGCACCCCAGATGGGACAAGGAGGCTTCTGGAAATCTTCTGGACTGAGAAAGATCCAGCTCAGCTCCCCCCACCCCCAATCAAGGCATCACCAGGGGTGGAATTTTAGTCAGAGTTAGCAGATTAGATTATGTATCTGTCAGCTTGGTTTCCTGTTGTTTAAAGCTTGTTTTTATGAATTTAATAAGTTGATGATACAATGAAAACTCATCAAGAAAACCATTTAACACCAAAATACTGCTTACAGCTCAAAGCTCCTGAGAAGCAAACTGCAGATGAATATTCTGAGAACAGTGTAGTTGCATGCTTGGTCTGATCAAGTATGGTCCCCTGGGTCTCACCTCGTGGCCACCATTGGTAGTAGAGTCTTTGACTGTACTTCTTTAAGAGTTAAAATCCAGTGTTTATCGCTTCCCTTCTTTTTGAGGCAAAAATCCAACCTGTGCAGGTGCTATTACATTGTTAGCAAGTAAGTGTAAGGCACAGCACACACCAAGCTACAAGGAACTCCTGGTGGGAGCAAAAGATGTGGCTGTCAGGCATTTGCTTTCCTCTCTTGTTGTATTAGACAAGCTCTGCTTGTTGGCATCCCGTTGACTCTATCCCTGTAATAAATAGTGAGCACAAAGACAGGGGAGTGTATTTTGTTCCTCCACAGTGGGAGAAGGGTGAGAGCCTGCTGTGCCACATGCTTGTAAAAGCTGGCATCATTCAGGCTTTAGGTTTTGATGAATTTGCCTCTCTTTCCCCAGGACTTCCCCCAGTAACAAGGATGCCACCATGCAGCTGCCTTGGTGATTCTGCTTGTTATTTGGAGAAGGGTCGAAATTGGAGTGTGTGGCTTTGAACATGTCAGGTACAGCCTGAAGGTCCCAGTCCAGGGGTGTATTTGTATCCCCTTAGGAATTCATGTGGACTTCTCTATACAGGCACTGTGGAATTCATGTGGACTTCTCTGTACAGGCACTGTAGGTCTCTGGAGTTTCACTTAGCAGCTTACTTATTAACAAATGAACTCCTAAATTCAGTGTAGATGGCATCAGTAAGTCCTCAGCCAAGTTCAGCCAGTTCTGCCTAGCACACATCTAAATGCTGCTGAGATAAAACAAGCAGTCAAACAAAAAACCCCACACTCAGCAGTGCACCTGGGTGAGATTTGCCATCAGCAGTGTTACTCAAGCTGGTGAGACTGTCAACAACCCCACGCTAAGAAATTTCTGTTCTGCCATAAGACAGCGGTAGCTAAAATAACCCAACCATACAGAGAGCCCCCCAGGACTTTATTAGCTTTGAAAGTGGACAAATATGCAATAAAACAAGGTTTCTGCCAGACCAGAAATAAACTCTGATCGTGGAATGACTTGTAAGATTTAAAGTTGGGAAGATCAGACCTGAGGAATTAAAGATTTCTTGTTTGTTTTTGTTGGGTTTTTTTCTGGAAATATCTTAAGTACTTGCAGCTGTAAGTGGAGGCAACTCCTTTCAATACTGTTGAAAATGAATAAGTTCAAGTCTTCATATACTGTTTTAATTCCCCCCCTTGTTTTCTTTTGCCTCTTTGTTTTATTCCTGGCATCTCAGAAAAAATTTATACAGCAATTTGTTAATTAGCTCTAGAAATTCATAGCAATGACCGAATTACATTCCATAAAGCAGGCTTTAGTGCAGTGTGACACAACTGTGCGAGTCTCAAATTCCCTTTTTCCAGATTACTTTCTCAGTTTTGGTCTACAAGAAGCCAAATTATTTTGTATATCTGTATGACATATTATGCATTTGTAGACACCCAGGCAGCATGTTTTCCTTGTAGATCCAATTTGTGTACAGGGCTTCTTGCCAAGAAAACAGCTTTCCTGACATTTAGTGAACCTCTGAGTCAGTTTAACTCAGCACAAAACTTGCTTGCAGAGGGCCAGTTTGCTGGGTAGAACATCTCTGAATAACTTTCCTGACCCCATGCTGGGGACAGTAATCACAGAGAGTGGCTTCATTGGTATGGAGGAGAAAGAAAAACCCAACGTGACCCATCTGGTTGCGCTCCACTTGAAACAGACATTTAAAATAGACAATTTCTCCCAAAAGTAAATTTTAATAAATACCTTTAGAAAAATCTCTTGGCTTTGCCCCGCTCCTTTCTTGTAAGGGGATAATGGTGTGCAGAGATATAGAGGATTTTTAGGAGCCTGGTCTCCTTGCTTTAATCATCTTGAAAAATTCCATATAGACACATCTTCTGGTTTTTTTTTTTTTCAAGTGTACATCTTACTCTAGAAGTAGGTAATCTTTGAATCTCCATATCTCAGCCTCAGCTGGAAAAATAGTTCACTTTATGTATGTTCTGATTGTTAGGAATGAAAGCTCTATTTCAGGGTGTCTGCAGGAATTGCAACTCTTCAGCTGTGCTGCTCACTGGTAAGAATGTACAGCCAAAAAAATGAGATATAAGATCTTTTGCTGGACTGCTTTTGAGTTGATCTGGGATGACAGAACCTATTTCGGGCCAACAGTTATTCTAAGGTTTCCATGGAGATTAATGATGTCAGAGGAGCAACATCTGAGTGCAGTTTGCTAGAAAACAAGGCTGTAATGTTGTAGTGGAGAAGTCAAGTCTTTGCATTTTTGTAAACTCACAGAATAGTGAAGCACATTTTCTCAATGGATTGCAGTTTGCTTTTGATTTGTGCTGAATGTGAGCTGAAGTCATGCTTTTGCAGTGTGGTGTAAGGGATGATTTCAGTGCTGCCTCACACGCCATCTGCTAGAGCTCCTACTGCTGTTCTCCTCACCTGCAGATTTTATGCATTCTCGTATTGCTTTATTAAACCCTGGTATTTTCTGTCTGCGCTGAATTGCCTTCAGGGTGATGCCCAGGTTTCCCTGCGAGTATATTTGCAATGGATGAGTATTAAAACTAGAATAAGGTACAGCTCTGCTGAGTTTTCTGAAATGTAGGAGCTGCTGCAAAGGACGGTAGGGGGAAGACAGTGGAGAAGTGGCAAAGCAGGGAAATCCAAAAAGTTAACAGAGGCATAATTTAAAGCTGAAATTTGACCCTTAGGAATTTGACAACTGTTACCATTACTTGCAGTTTTATAGAGACTAAAACTCCGCTGCAGAGACATTGCTGCCCAAGGAACTGAATGTGTTAATAATGAAGGTATTGCATTTTTGCACAGGGCTTTTGCAGTGGGAGGGATTAGAGGACTTAAGGTGCCTTGATGCCATGGAAATTCTGTAGCTTTTTAGCAATTCCTGAATGGGAAGCAGGCTCTGCAAGCAGTGCTGGTTCCCTGTTATTACCTAGTGTGTGTTTCAGTCCCATAACTGTGGTTTTGCTGTTCATTGTTTAAGGGATTCTTACAAAGATGTTTGCCAAAACAGAAGTCAAGAAGCAGTACTTGAATTTGGCAGAATATGGGGGAATAAAGAGTTTTTCAAAGTAAGAAAATTGGAGGGGAAAAGTTTTAAGATTTTTATGTGCAAGTTGAATTCAGTTTTATTGCTAAAGCACTTGTTGCCTCTGTAGAAGCAGCTGCCTGTAGAAAGGAGCTCATGCCTATGTGCACCTCCATTGAAGAACAGTCAGAATAAGAGTAATGATGGTGAACAATGTCAAGTCTTTGCTTTCCCTGCTTTTGTCAGGAGATTATTAAGCAGAAAACAGTCTTTTCTGGAGCATCTACTGTGCTTCACTCAGCAAACTTGGCTCTCATTTCTTAACTGTAATTGTAAAAGGAACGACTTTGGTGTACAGGGTAGCGCCAAACTATGGAAACTCGTTTTTATGACTTGCACAAGTTATCAAAATGTACTCACATTTTAGAGAACTTTTTTTTTTTAGAAAGCAAAGCGGCAAAGCACCTCTGAGCTCGGATCCTTTTATGTCTGAGTTCAGCAGAAAAGGACTTATTTTTTTCCCCCAGGCCAGTGTCTGAATTCCTGAAATGCAAAGCTTTCGCAGGGAGAGAATGGCCTACTCTGATACAAACCGACTGTCAGCTCCTCCTGAAAATCAGGACAAGTTAATACATTCCACATGTTCCCTGCCCCAGTTTTGCAAATTGATTATTTTGAAAAGCTAAGTAAGCCTATCTTTATTTTGCAGGAAATGTTTGGTGCCATTAGGCAGCAATGCTGTTGAAAAGAACAAAGCTGGAACAGCTTTTGATAATGTCCTCAGAGAAATGGCCAATTGCTGTACAAGTGATACAAACAGGACTGTTTGTTCTCACTGGGTGCTGAGCACTTGAAAGTTCACACACTTCATCATGAGCCTTGAAAAGGAGCGAGATTCTTTTGAAGCCTGCAGTACTGGGCCATTTTGAAAATCTGCCCCTATGTCTGTAATCTGCCCCTGTGTGACTGTCCTACAGTAACGCAGTTCCAAGTGCTTGACGATTACCTGGAGGGTGGCAGCTCTTGTGCAGTGCTTGATTTCAAAAAAGGGAATATTTGGTATGGGATTATGTCCTATGAGGCAATACAGTCTTTTTGCAGGTCCGGGCATAGCAGGTTAGCAAGTTTCAAGCACAGATAGCAGGAGTTATCTGAGTGTGGGAAGTGGAGCCTGGGTGTAACAACTGCAGGCTGTGATCTTGTTCTTGCTATTTCCTGTGAGCGATTAAGGTTTAATGAAGTGTTCTGTAGTCCATAACAGTGTCGGAGCACCTTTGTGTTTGTTAAATGGACAGAGAAAGTTCAGAGTAGAGGGAAGTTACTGAGAAATAATATTGTTCCATATATTTTTAAGCACGTTCCTTCAGGAGAATAATCTTTCACATCTACTGAGTCATGCAGATGGTTGCATAATTGATTGATGTGTTATATGCAAGCATCCTCCCATCCATCTAAATTTCTCCCTTCAAACAATGCCTTTTGACTGGGTTCTGTTACTGTCTAACCATGTTTGGCAATGTTTTGGTATGCTGAGTTTACTTGACCAAATACAAAGTTTACTTAACCAAATACAAAGTAACGGCCTGACAAACACAGAGATAACAATCACTAAGCTTGCAGCAGTGCGTAACATCTTTTTTAATATTGCTGGGGGTTTTTTGTACTTTGCTATAAAAAAGAACAGTCAGATGTCTGCTTCTACCTCCTTATCTTCCGGTGACCTGTCACCCCTTCTCTTTGCCCATTGTGCCAGTGGTTTTGGCAATGAAAGAGCCTTTTGTAGGTACAGGCCTCCACTGGTGGACTGTTCACTAGTGGGAGGCCCCACCCACTGTTGGGACCAGCTGATCTTGGACAGCGAAAGAAGAAAAGAGAGGGAACTCTATGGCCAGGTCATAATTAGCAAATCCTTCAATGCTGCTGCTTCTTTTTAACAACTGATTTCCCTTTCCCTCAAAACGGGCACTGGAAAGGCAGACGCTTAAAGCACAAAATCAAAAGGAGCGTCAGACCACTTGCCATGAATCTGTAGCCGTGTCAGATCTTGGTTGGCAGGAATAATTGGTCTGGGAACGAAGGCTGGGACTTCTACTGGTGGATTTCTCACAGCGTGAGGCTCATCATTTCAGTTTTTCACTGCAGGGACATGAATGTCGTGCCCTTCAAGGCCGGCATTTGTGCATGGAAGTGGATGTTTGGAAGTGCGCGGTCTGCAAATAGCTGCATGGCTGACTCCTTGTTTACCCTCAGCATGAACGTCTGCATGCAGAGTCCTGCAGGTGCAGCCAACACACAAGCATTTTTCCCACGCTCTGCAGCCATCCCATCGTTCTAGAATAGGGCCCTGTAAGTTGATATCTGATACTTTGAAGCTTTGGGGTATTTTTTTTAAAATCGACTCTGTTTGCCACCATAACACTGTTCATTCGCTGCAGGAGTTTTCACTTTTAGGATCAAGTAAATCACTTGGTCCAAGATTTTTGTATTGCCTATGCCACAGAGAATAGCAAAGACTAAAAAGTTGCCAGTTCTTTACATACTCTGAAGAAAAGAGTGTTTTTAATTAAGTGTTGTTTCATTTGCATTTTGATGTAGCAACATAGAACATCCTGATGTGTCTGTGTGTTCCTCAGCTTATAAAACTGAGTGTTTTGCTTCTGCACGGGAAAAAACCCCAAAGTTAGTAAAAAAGTTACTGCTATAATTATTTCCATGTTAAGGGCCTTGAAGGTGCTCCATATTATGCAGACAGAAACATCTCTGGCTCTTACAGAAGAGGGAGATGTTTGGCGGGGTGGAAGGTGCCATGAGAGCGCCAGTGGCTTATACCCACAAAGCTTGGGAAGAGGAGAGGAGAGCTGCCTTACCTAGTGATGCCTAATAATAATAATTGGAAATTAGTTTCCATCAAGTTGGACTGGTGGTTAATCACAGAAGAGTCCCAGCAGTTAAGCCAGAACATTCTTCTGTGCATCTGTTTTTGATGCTCTGGAGAATTGCTTCCTTCTTCCCCGGGACTGTTGGGGGGGCAGCTGCAAATGTTGTCAGAAAGATCAGAAGATCAAGAGGAAAAAAATCCCTCTAGCTTCAACTTTGCTATTTCTGTGTCAGTCCTACAAACACGGCTCTGTGTCCAAAGCTTGTCTGTTTTCTTTTCAGCTCTTCTCATTTAGCCACTAGGTAATTAATAGCTGTAAACTTGTCTCACCTAAAGTGCTGTACTAGTTTTATCAGTGAACCTCATGCATAAAATCTGGACCCTTAAAAACTGGTAGAAATATATAGCTTTTTTCCTTCTGCAGTGCATGTTTTTTAAAAAATTTATTTAAATTCCATGTGTAGGCTTCCTTTTTTTTGAACTCTATGGGAAAACTGAAGAAAACAACAGGGCCACGTGAGGGAATTCCATATTTGCTTTTGGCATTTCATTTCCATAAAGAGGAGGATCCTGTTGACGCATAACATTTCTTTCTTTCTTTTTTTCCTTTCCCAACTTGCAAATGTTATGAAAGCATTAAAAGTTAGTTCCTTGTTGTCAGGGTTCCAAAATAGATGTTTGCATAGTAGATTAGATGTAATATTTGTGGAGCTTCGAGAACAGCTTTTGGGCTGGTGTTTCATTAGCAGGATATGAAGCTGTATCTCAGAAAGGGTATTAATTCTCAAATGCATGTTTCATATACAAAATTGATGAGATTATAGACAGATAATGTGCCACAGTGATTGCAGAGCCATGAGCAGATCGTTAGCAGTGTAAAAGCAGAGGAATGTGCAGTTATAACTTGTTCTCTCTGTTAAATATGGTTCCTTGTACCTAAGATCTTGCCATGTTTTTCCATTGCAAACCTTGGAATGAGATGGCTTAAAACTGGAGAACTGGAGTTTGGGAGGGTAAAACATTACATACAGGGAAGGTAGTTTGTATTTCAGAATAAAACCCTGACCTCCACTATCTGTAAATCTGTCGAGATAACATTTACCACTTGTAGGAAATACCATCACAGCATCCATAGAGCCTCTGTGCTGCTGCCTGGCACCTGAAGCTTTGCCTGCCCCGGTGCTTCTGCTGGTCACGGTCCCGAAGATAGCTGGATAAACCTGGGAATAATGCCAATTTTCCTACAGGGATATCGAAGTGAGGGTTGGATTCATGGCTTCTCTTGATCCAGCTTTTGCAGTCCACTTAAATGGGACAGTGATTAGACTCTTTGTGAGGAAATTACATATTTAACTGTCAAATTGCAGAGATGGAGCTATTTTCAGGCATCCAACTGCCCATCCTCGTGCGGCTAAAAGCGGCTTGTCTTGCCTCAGACAGAGGGATGACAGGATGTGCAGGCCAACGAGCCAGTCGGGCCAGGCTGTCTTGCCCCTTCAAGATTGTACTGCTGGAATTCTTTTAAATACTCTTCAGCACAGAGTTCATGTAAATTAGCTAATTACCAGCCTCTGCTCAGGCTTCCATGAGTGCTGAGTAGTGGAACAGAATGATTTAATTTCCCTAACATATTCTCTTGGCACTTTTGCATGCGGAATATGTTGCTCTAAAGCATCCCTTGATACCAGATCCTTGGCAGTGCTCCAGGAGGAGTTCAAGTTAAAAACCGTTCAGCGTAATTCCAGGGTTGGCAAACCTAGAGTTGTCACCTTCCCTGCTTCCTATAATTTTGCCGTCTGTAATGCGGGTTTTCCTCTTCTCTCGCAGAAGATGATCTTGCATAAGTGTTTAAACTGTGAATCAGGGATTACAGCTGGCACTGCTTATGCATATGATATTCTCTTGGGAGAGTAATTAAGCTGAGGTGAAGTGATCACATGAATCTTAATATTTGCAAATTCATTACACTTAAAAAAGGACTGTAGAGTTCTCGGTTACATTGGCAAATGAGTGTGATTGCCTTCCACTGTAATTTTCAGCTTTGCCTTGTGCTTACTCTGAAATGTTTGCTGCTGTCAGAGGCAGGAGTAGTGTATTTTAATTTCCCATTGAAATTCTTGTGAAAGAGTTTGTATGTAGGGTACAGGAACGTTTTGACTGGCTGAGTGTAAATTATTTAAATCCCAAAACGTTTTGGGATGTGGCCAGATTTAAGCTAACAGGAAAAGGAATTTGGTCGAGGTTCTGTTTCTCCTCAGTAGTTGGGTCCAAATCCTGGAAACACTCTCAGTATGTGTTCACTCATTAATTTTACTACAGCTATCAAATAAATCTAAATATAGACATAAGTACTGGCAAGTATTAGCCAGCTAGTTCTATTAATTGAAACATGCTGATGTCATTGAAGATTCCTTTAATGGTAGCTGCATTCTTTAGCTGTCTAGATACCATTAAAAAACAAAACATGTTTTAATCCTCAGACAGGAGCAGTAGTGTCTACATGTTATTTATATAAGCCTCGGCAATCAAGAGGAAGTTGTAGATCTACTAATTATGTGTTGTTGATTGCCTGTCTCTCATCTTACTACAGTGTTTCAATGGCCAGAGATATCACAATTTCAAACTGAGAAAAACTGATTTCATTTTCATGATGCTGGATAGTTAGACCATAGTGTTTTCTCGCTATGAAATGGCAGTCATGGAACAAAAGCATGTATTGGAAGTTCTGAAGATCAGTGTATTGTACGTGTTTCTTTGCTCAGTAGAGACCCCTTTTGCTGTGTCTTTCCAAAATCATGGATTAAGACTCCATTTCGATTTATTTCAACAGCATCAATCTCCTAAATAGCCCCCTCCCCAGACACAGAGTAGGTGCTGAGTGAAGCTGGCTGTAGTCAGGGGTCATTAACCCTTTGTAAGTGTTGGTAGATCACGGTTTTGATGTTATAGTTGGACCTCGCTACTCACATCTTTCTTTAGACGGGACAGCATGGAAATCTGTCTTGGAAAGCTCATGTTGTTCTCATTCTTCCTTCAGTCCTTGCGTCTTTTTAATCCAGGATTAAAAGGAGCTGGATTGAAAATGTTAGGTAGTAAATCTCATGCAAGTACTATAATTTGTTTCAGTGACCTAAACGTGGTAACAAGGGTTGTGTGGAAAAGTGCTTTGGTCCCTCATTTGTTTTCTATTTTAAGCAGCTAAAAGCAGCAGTCTGGCACTAAGCTAAAATCCAGTTTATTTTGCAGCCCTTAAAGATTTGTGTTCCTGTTTACTGGCTGTCCTTGTTTTTGTAATAATTAATTTCAAATTAGACTAAATTTAAAGAAGAGAAGTGTTTCAGAATTGTGTAAACTGGAAACTATGTAGCAAAAATATTTACCACTTTTCTTTCAAACTTATAATGGCTTGTTCTTTGAGCAAAGTACTCCCAGCCAAGTTGCATAAGTTGGGATGCTTTTCAGGATCACTTCTGTCCGCTGGCCCAGCATGGGCTGGTATTTTATCTGTCACATCATGAATATTTTGTCATTTGTCAGAGTCTGCACATCTGAATTCCTGATTATAGGTCATACTGGAAATCAGTATTTTTAATTACTGCTTGTATTTCAGGGGAAAAAAAAATCATTTAAACTACTGAACTTGCTAGAAATCTTAAATTAATACCTACTGCTGAGTTTTCAAAGAGCCTGAAGGGAATGTAGCTTTTCCAGGTGTCTTCAAGAAACTGATACAGGTTTTAATGCAAGTCCAGCACTAAAGCTAAGTCATACCTGGCGTGGTTTTGCTTTGGATTGGGGTTTTTTATTGTAATCCTCTCCATGGCTTTCTGAAGGAATGGTAATTACTGGTGTTTGTGTGCTTCCTAATTGTTTATGGTAATAAAATGCTGTGAAGGGTTTGGAGTATCCAGTGCTGGGCACAGAACCTCAGGGGAAGCGTGGTCCCTGGACCAGCCGGTCTCTCATTCGTCATCTTTTACAGCAGATCATTTCATCAGCTGAGTAACTTTTGGACAGATTACAGTTTCCAGAGCTGATTATTGGAAAATCGATCATGGCTTAACAGTGGCTTTTAAATATTTGATTGGTTTCTGCAGAGAGAAAAGGGAAAATCCATGTGCCGTGGTGTCTGGGGTAAGAAATATGGACATCTTTGAAGTAAGGATTAGAGTTGGAAAAACTTCCTCAGGGCAAAGGACAGTGAAGCCCTTGGATAGGTTGCCTGCAGAGCTGGTTGCCTCTGGAGCAATAAAGGTGAAAATTTGTCACATCTATCAGAGTGGAATGGATTTGGCCCTTCCAGGGCCTAAATAATGGAGTACATGACTTTTATGAGACTCCTCCAGTTCAAGGACCTAATGTTGGGTTTGGGTTTTTTGGTGGTTGTTATGTATTTAGGGTGTTTTTTGTGGGTTTTTTGGTTGGTTTTGGTTTGTTTGGGGTTTTTATCTGTAAAGATGCACAGACCTTTTATAAACATCTTTCACGAAGTTAATGTCGTGATTTAATTTAATAAAAGATGTTGAAGTTATTGTACATTAACATTCAAAACTGCCTGAAATCAGACATTTACCGACTTACTGTGATTTACTCTTTCAATCATTTATTAAAGCTAACATCTATGTCCCTCTGCACAGGATTTGTAATCTTTGAATCCTTTAGAAACAATTAAGTTTTGCAGAAAAATTTAAATATGTTTAGCTGACAATGATGTGTCTCAAAGCAGTCTCTGTGCATTGAAAAATCAATGTGTGTGTGTATATATATATATGTACTTTTTGTACATGTATGTGTGTGTATCTGCATCTATATTTCAAATCTTAACCTGTGTCTTAACAGCAGGTTTTATTTCCAATTAGGCTGGCAGTACATCAGAAGATTAAATTTTCCTGGTTACTTTGGATCACTAAATATTTAGTCACTAAATATTGAATTTAGAACGGCCTGCTCATTTTATAGAGAGAAATAATTTGAAGTAAAACTACCCAAAAGGCAAGATCTTATCTAGTAGCAAAAGCTGTGCTTGTTAATGTTTCCAAGCATGTAGAGCACAGCTGAAAAAAATCAGATTAAATTGAAGCCAGTATTTATTCTTAAGTGGAGTTCACCACTGGTCACATCTTATGCAGCTGCCAGTCACTTTGATGTGCCACTATACTCGATGACATCTTCATCTTGATTTTAATCCGTCCTTTTAAGTCTGCCCAATCTATTTGTATTGTTTCCCTAATGTTGAGAGATCACTGCAAAAAGGAGTCTTGGTGTCTTTAATATGACTGAAGCCATATTTTCCAAGAAATGGCCATTCTGGTAAAGCACTCGCAGTAAGAGTATCTAATAAAAGTGATTTAATAGAGGGAATTACAAAACTAAGCAAAGTTTAAGTCTTATTATAAATTACAGATTCTTCTGCAGCATTTAGTTTGTGAATATTTGGAACATACGTCAGGAAAATGGTTTTGGATCCAAGCATATTCAAAGCATGGAGTAAGAACAAAAAACCTGCAAATGAACTGAAAATCTTGCAGATCCTACATGATGAGGTGATGAATTTTCCTTTGGCTCGATTATTAGCAATGACTGTTAGAAATGTTGCCAGCTCTGATTGAGGAGCACCAAAATGAAGTAGAAGCAGGGTGCTTATTTCATCATTAGCTTGTGTGGTAATGGCAATCTGGTAGAGACTTCTGTGGGGATAATTGTCTAAATAGGTTGGGATAAATCCCATGATGACAAGAAGCAGTAATGCACATGTTGTACTTGGAGTGAGCTTCCAGGCTGCCCTGGAGTAGTTTGCTAGGTGCTGGGGCAGCATGTGACTCTGTGACTATCAGAAAGCTGACCTTACAAACAAGTCAAAAATCATAGGAAAATTATTAGTGAGCATTTGGGATGTTCAGAGGAGTGGACTGGGAGATGCAGTAGAATTTTGACCCCAGGGAGAAAATGCCTTCAGCAGAACCAGACTTTGAGGGACCGAGCCGTGCTTTGACTTCACACGTTACTTGGAGCAGGTTTGCAAGTCTATTTAAACATTTAAATGATCCTCTGGAGTTCACAGAAGGGTGTGATTTGGCTGAGTCTCACAGGTGTTTCTGGCCACATCGCTGAACGTTTTATCATTATATCCCCCTGCTCCTGTGGAGTGTCCGTGGCTTTCAAACCTGGACTTGGAGTAGCTGTGTCCAGCCAGCTGAGCAAACTTCTCCCATCCCACCCAGTTAGGATGTTGAAACACAAATGTAGTCATTGTGCAATGTCAGATTAGATGTTCTGGTGAAAATTGACCTTTGATATATAAAATTAATACCACTGCTCATCTGGAGAGTGAGAAATTCAATTATTCTCTTAGGTCATCTCTGTTTTCTGTCTTTCATAGGCTTTTTCTTATCTGTGAGAGGGGTCTGTTTTTCTGGGGAGCTTTCCAACCATCTGATAAACAATGCTGTACACAGCCAAGTGTATTACTGTACTAGAATTTGATTTTCTAATCCCAAAGGGATGTAAAGAGGAATTTTCCCCTTGTACCTCTTCATATTTGTTATTTTAAAAAGAATGGTTGAATGTATATACAATATGCTGGAAATTAAGGTGAAAATATCAAACAGTGCTCTTTTAATTCAAGATCATTGGTCCCTCCAGATGAATACAAGAATTTTAACTTCAAGAGGCTGATTAGCTCTATGTCAGCATATATTAAAGAAAAATAAGATTAGCAGTCTGTGAAAAAGGTAAAACCATACCATGGATTATAAGATTTTGGTGGAGAAAATGTCTTTGAAGTCATTAACGCTGTCTAATATTTTGTCTTCAATTAAGTTTGGGGTTGAGGTTTTTTTTGCTTTACCCCTTTCTGTCATTGTTTGTCCATTAGAAATCAATTCAGTGTTTTTTTTAATAAATAATGTGAGACCTAAGGGCAGATTTTGTCGCTATGTATTGCTATGAAGCAGATGAATGTTACATTTGTTATGCAGGAGTAGGAAGTGAAACAGGTTGGCTTTAATTTTTCTCCCTGCTTTCTGTTCTGATGTAGCGCACAATGCACAGAAACCTTCCTTAAGGAGTCTCACTTTCAATTAATTCCACCTGTATCCCTCACTGTTCTGCTGGTTTTCTGCCTGTTTAGGTGGTTAATATTGCTATTAGCAATATCTGTACCTGTTGCATGCTCTTGACTGTTGGTTATGTGCAAGAAAATAGCCCCCAAGGTTGTATTTAGCAGAAATTGAATCTCTAGGTTCTGTACATTTTGAGGTAACGTTCTGTTGCATTCATCCTACACAAAACAGGCAATGCAATTTAGAAAGGCTTGCTGATAAACATAAATTCTAATTAATTAAGCAGGTGGGACTACCCTGGAAGGAAAATCAAAAGTTAGACCAGGTTACCTGGTTCTTCTTCAGGGCCCGTGTCCACTGGGTTTGTAGTTTCTGTCATCTTTTAAAATTGTTTGCTTGTCATACTTGGGTTCGGCATCAGAACGCTATTTTAAAAGTATTTATATGGAAACCATGCAAAGACCTTTAGAAATGCTGTATAATTAAGAGTTGAGCAAAATGCTCACAGCCAGACAAATGATCCTGGCTAATCTTAGCCTAAAGATTCCCCAGGTTAGTAATTCTGGATCCAGCATCCCTCTGTCCTGACTAGATCTCTATTTTTTTTAAAAAATATTTTTCCTTTTCTAACCCATATCTATGGGATTCATTCTGCAGCCATCTCAAACATTTGGCAAGCACCATTTTTTCCTTCCTTCTCCAGCAGAAGATGAAAAGACACAATTCTGCTGGCGCTTCAGATGGTTTGTATCACTCGAGACACGCGAGGTGCCTCCGAGTGCATTACACTGATGAGAAACGTCTGCTCCTGCTACAGCTTCAAACCCTTCCTGCAGCCAGGGCTCCCTGAAACTGTGCACACTGACTGCCCAAGGAGTATCCAAAAGGAGCAACTAAATATTGGGTGTTTGCATTCAGTTATTTGTCTCTGATCTTAATGATGTTCCAGAGACAACCGAGTCACATTTCCAAGTTTTATGTGTGTGTCTCAAGCTGCACCAGGGGAGGTTCAGGTTGCACATGAGGAGATGTTTCTTCACAGAAGGATTAAGTAGACGTTGGAATGGGCTGTCCAGGGAGGTAATGGAGTCACTGTCCCTGGAGGTGTTTAATTACAGACTGGATGTGGCACTCGGTGCCATGGTCTGGTTGACGCAGTGGTGTTCAGTCAAAAGTTGGACTCGGTAACCCCAGAGATCTTTTCCAACGGAATTGATTCTGTGATTCTGTGTGGAAGATGGATGCAAAGATTCTTGTTTAACCATGTGCTGTTGGGGGCTTTGGGAGAAACAGAAAAAGTTGTGAAAATTGTGATGAACCTGTGCGTCTTTCACAGGGTGATAGTGGCTGATCCTCTGCCCGCAGAATGCCTGGAGCTTGCATCCTTAGCATCTCCCAGGTATCCCACCATCCCACTGCTCTCTCCCACTGTTTACAACAGAGGCACTGGGCTCTTCCCTGAAGGCGACAGAGCAGTTTGGTCATCTCTGTGTGTTCACTGTCACCATTTATCATTGTTTGTTCATGTCTTTTACAGAATAAGAACAAAATAGGTTTGATGTGCCGTTCAAGGTGTTCTCGAGATGGGTCACTTGACTCCAGCCAGTGGATTGTTTACACTGAAGCACTGCTTGCAAATTCTTGCAAATGCTTGTGGGGTTCTCTTGGGTCCTTCCTAAGCAGTGGTGTGTAAGCTGAGCACAGGTCAGAGCCAGTGGGGAAAAATGCCTATTTTTCCTGGTTCAATTTGCTTCAGTTTCCGGAGTTTCACTTTCAACTTGATCCTTAAACAATGGATTTATTGAAGAAAACTTTCGATTTTAAAGGCTGGAGTACAAATTTGGGGTTTGGATTTCACCCATGCTTTGGCTGTAGTAATCTTACCTTTCAGTGCCCCTGCTTGGAGGGGCTCCTAGTTGGGAGACAAATCTATTAGAGAGCTGTATTTTCAGTGCCTTGCTATGTTCCACAGGAGCAGGGACTCACTTTCACAACACGTAATCAGTATAAGAGCAACACTGCTCGTACAGAGTGATTTATGGAGGTTTCAGTATCTGCAGGCTGTTCTTCTGAACAAATACAAATGTTACCAGAAAGCCTTGGAGAATATTACTGCAGTCTAAAATCATCTCTGATTGCTTTGTGATATTTTAAGGCTTTCAGCCAACCTGTTTTGGGTGGCTGCAAATGCACTGCGTTCACACGAGTGTTGCAGCAGAAGGTATGGCTGCCCTACATACCATAATGGGTAGAAATTCCCAGGATCCCTGGCAAGCACTATAAATGAGCTGGAAGCAGCTTAGCTGTAGTAACAGGGAGCTGTGTGTGACTGAGGAGCTGACTAAATCAGCCGGCACGGTGAGGTGGTTCTGACACCCCAGAAAGCAAGCGAAGCACGGCCAGCTCGGAGCTAACTCACACATCTGCAGGGCACTGTAACTGTGCCCGCTGAAGGCTTGAATAAAACATTCCTGAGCGCTGTTTCCCTGTCTTATGTATACCTGGTCTTTGACCAGTGTTGGCACTCAGGGACCGCCTCATTCCAGCTGGAAACATCCCTTAATTCATGCCAGAGGATTTCTGTGTGCGAACAGAGTGGTGGATTGAGGCGTCACATTCTCCAAGAATTCTCTGTACTCTTGATGCAGGAAAAAAGGGATGTCTTTTAATACCCATGTATGTAAAACAAACCAAACAAAAAACCCTTTAATTTTTATACTTTTTTTTTGTTTTCTTGTTTAAAACATTGACTGAAATTTTAAAGATGTAGCACATGAATTTTTAAGAATATTTTTGTAAACAATATCGAGTACATTGGTAAAGCAGGTCTGTGGGGGCATGCCTTGATTCCAGCTGCAGGTATGATTGCAGTGGGTGGCTTTGCTCTGCAGTGTAGTATTGCTGATGGAATTGCCTGATGGAACTCAAGTTCAGTTTGTGGCACATGCAGTCAGAGGGGTTCAGGGAGCGTGTCTGGAGCTCGTATTTACAGCTGTGCCTTGCTGTTAGCTTTGGATCAGGTAGTTTTTATCTCGGTGTATCAACCTGCTTTCTTTCCTGGTTTTGTACTTCTGCTCCAAAACACAGCCACAACTGGGAAAGGCAGGTTTGGATAGAAATAATGTTATCTCGTGCCTGTCAGGACCAGGTCTGAAAGCAAAAGGAAGTTCGATTTCTTTAATTGGAATGGAGTACTGTCCATTACACAGCTTGAAAAGAGCAGCCTTTGTTTCCTAGATCTGATAGTTCTGCCACAGTGATAGGTTTGCCTGAGTAACTTATTCCTCCTTATCTCGTGTGTGAATTTGGATTTCCAATGAAAAGCATGGTTTCCCTGCTTATCACATCCAGCACCTGCAGGATCTTGTATTCAACCTGATTTTCAAGTATTGCCATCTTGAACTTTAAGATCAGGTGGCTGTTTAACCACAGCTTCAAAAACAATCTAAGAATAAATTTTTTCCATCTTTGTTCTGCTTAATAGTTCTGCTGTTTCTTCGTGCTCAGTTTATTAATAAATAATGGGATTTATTAATAAATAAATAAATAGGCTCTTGAAAATGTTTCGGCTTACCAGCTATGGTAGCTGTTGGCTGGGGGTTTGCTTTTTAACGTTACATTAAGCAAGTTCCTGAATGGCTTTGTAGCCAAGTCTTAAAGCCAAGTTTTCAGTACATTGTAAAATTTAAGAAGTGGCAAATTTGCTTTAGGATTGGGAGATTAGACCAACAGTCCTGGCAAAATGGGCTGCAGAGTATCAAAGCTGGGAGAAATTATACTCAAAGTCAGCCAGTTTTCAACATCCCGGTGGTCCTTCCCGGTAGCATGTGTGAGATGCGATCTGCTGCCACCTAAAATTCACTGCCCTTGCTTCTGTGTGTGCTGCCAGTCTGTCCTCTGTGCTGGTCAGACGTGACTCCTGTGTGACCTGGTCACTGCACAAAGGCAGCAGAAAATAACAAGGGCTTTCCACCGGTGTACAGCTGTGACCTGGCTGAGATGGGATTGCTCAGGCTAGCAGGAATGGGATCATCACAAAGGAAGCAGAAGCAAGGGGTTAGGACTGCTCTTTTCAGTGAGAGAGAGTTGGATTGGCTCCTTTCCCTGTCCGTGATGGCTCCAAAGGGGCTCAGTTTTTGCTGGCACTCTGAGCAAGCAGCTGTGTGCCGCGTTTGCCTGGGGTTTCTGCAGGGAGGTTACTCTGCTTGCCCCTGATAAAGGGGTGTTCTCCAGCACACACTGGTAACCCTTAACTTGGGGACACTGGTGCCCACTGCCCTGCCTGTTTGCAGAGCTGATCTGTGCCTTTAGTGTGGTTAATCAGGAACACTCAAGGAGTGGGCTCAGTTCACACTTTCTCACACACACAAATCTTTATGCATGTTAGTTTGCATACAGCAATGAACAGTATTATGGATTAACCCTTAACGAGCCCATGCTATTGAGATTTTGGAGAAAACAGTAGAAATACAACCTAGGAAAGGAAAGCTGTAACTATGAAATCTGTTATTTCTGTTTTCGTGCCAGCCACTTCTGTTTCAGGAGAAGCAGTAGCCTCTCCCTTCCCTGTGCTGCTTTTATCTCCCATCCGAAAAGGCCTTGCCAACAACCTGGTATCTCAGGAAGCACAGCCTGGTTGCCTGCCTTCAGGAGGCTGCTGCCAGCGGCTCGGCTTAAAAAACTTGCAGACCACTCTCAGTGTTCCTGGGGATGGCAAGGGGCTTTCCAGAGAAACACCAGCTGGGCCTAGTCCCTTTTCCCTCCGTGTGCCATTTCACTCAGATGCCCAAAGAACACAAGCATAGATGAAGCAAAGAAGGGATTTAATTCAGCCTCGCCATGACTGTGCAAAGCACCCTCTGACATGGATGAGGACTGTACAGAAACCCAGACTGCAGGAGAGGGTGCTGACAAAAGGAAAGATTTATTGATCTAAACCCTATATTAATATTTAAAAGCGAGCAAACAACAAACCCACAGCATGCAACCTCCCTGGGTTATGAGAGCTTTCAATTTGTACTCGTAGTTATTTCACAGAAGATTCATTTTAGACACTGACATCTTGGTTGCTCTGTTCTCCACTGTATGGTGTAGTTGTATAGTATCCAAGTGCTGCAAACCCAATAAAATCACCTTCCCTGGTGATGCTGAAAAACCACATTCTTGCTGTTAACAGAGGGGGATATTCTGACTTGCTCAGGAAAAATGGTATCTTAAGGAGAATGGAAACCAGAAATGCTCAGTGGTGGGTCCATACCTGTACTGTACAAATCCTTTTGCCCACAGTTTTTTGATGTGGAAAAACTGCCATTTTCCACATTTCACTGTCATTTCATTGCCTTGAAACAACCTTCCCACAGGTATTCCCAAGCCCTGAGTTGTTTTCCTGCAGAGTGTGGTCAGTTGTTTCTTTTTCAACTCCTTTGACTGGCAGTGCATTTTATGGTCTGTTTACAGAGAACAAGAATTAATCAGGGTCTTGGAGGGGGATTAAGAGCATTTTAAACAAAAAATTATCCTCAGGATGTTAGGAGTGCTTTGGAAACAAATAGGGTACAGGAAGATGGGAAGTGGGACTTTTGATACATGATCTGACAATCCAGTTGTGACCGGGCCAGAGTGATGTTCCTGTCACATCACGTTGTCCATTAATTCTTTTGGCAAGTTTTATTTCCTACGGGAGTCGGCCACGATGAGTGGTGTCCAGGGACAGTGTTTCTTCTCGGGCTTTTTCCATGGCATGCAGCTGATTTTCCAGCATGCGAGTCACACGTGCTGACAAGAATCGGACGCACCTGTTCCTTGACCACAGCCCCACTCCACAGATGCAGATTTAGAGCCCCTAAAAAGAAAGGGCTGGAGGGTGTGGACCAGTTGAGCTGGGTAATTTCACTGCCAGAGGTATTTTTAGTATAAACTGTGTACTCGCATCTAAGTTTAGAGTGATTGTAATTATGTTAGAAGTTTTGTTATACAAAAATAAACAGCTGCTGGAGACTGAGGGCAGCTCGGGACCACAAAGCATTGAATGCACTGCTTCACACGTGGCAACGCTTTTTCTAATGTGCCCATTGGGATTCCTTGCCTAAACTCTACTGCCTGCTTCAGCAAAGTGTTTTAATCTTCATCAATTTCAGCAGAGCGTTTTCGGTTATTTTTGGGGGGGTTTTGTTAACTGGGCTGTGAGAGGTGCTGTCATCTTCTTCTCCTCAGCAATGCCTGTACTTTGATTATAAACTGCAGATTTTTCCTTGCAAAGAAACACTATATTTGTATATGTACTATACTGTACCTAGATGCTTCACGTTTCCCTGGGCTGGTCTCTCAAATCTCAAGATTTTTGAGGATGCCTGCAATGGATTTATTTGATGTATGCAGAAAGTGTGGGCTGCAGAAGGACAGCGTTCACTTTATTGTGCTTACAAGGGGCTTGCTAGCCAAGGGCAAAGAACACTCTTCCTTAAGCTTTCAGTCAAAAACCAGTCTAGACATTTTTATCACATTAAACAGTCTGAAGCATTTAATAGGTATGTGACAGGGAAAAAAAAGCAGTCTGAACTAGCTGACCAGTTTTCTTATGGGAAAAGCCTGCTGGGCTCAAGTTTTTATGCTTTGCAATGGTAATTATTATGCTGGAAATGCTTAACAGTGATGAAGACAAAGCTGGTTTTAGACATGTAAAAGTGTTTTACCTTTGCTTTCTGCAGGGTCTGCCGTGCTCTGGGTGTGACACTGTTCTTTATTTTGATGGGCCCTGCCTTTCCTGAGCGTGTGTGCCACTTGTTACTGAGCTGTAGGAGGCCAGAGTGGATGGTGGCAGCCGTAGTTAAGCACCACTTGAGAACACTTCAGTTCATCCAGCCAGTGCAAATGGCAAAACATTTCCTTTCTGTCTCTGCAAGGGTCCCTTTATCAATTTTTATGATGTAACTGGTTGCATCTGTTGATTCCCACTGCGTTTGATGGTTTGCAAACAGACTGCTCTTTCTTTGACCTTCACCCTCATGTCTAGAATCAGTTCTTTCACCTTTCCAGGTTTTTTCCTCATTCATCCCTTGGTCTCTCTGCAGCATGGGGCAATACTGAACTCCTCACCTCCAGGAGCCCTGCCATCCCCACTCCTGAGCTGCCACAATAAATGACCCCGCTCTGCTCTTGCCTGGAATGTTGGCAGTGTTCTTGCCATTCTGTCTTTTCATCCCCACACACAGACACCAGCGTTTTGTTCTGTTGGTCTTTCTCAGTGTATATTCCACCCAGTTCCGTCCTTTCCAGCCATATTGCAGTAACCCAGCTTCATACTTGGAATAATCTCTAAAAATAGCCTTGCCTGTGCTATCCCAAATAATTTCCATTTCAGCTTTCCCAAACTATCTGCTGTTCTTTCCTAGCACGGTGAAAATGCGGCCATCTTCCCTTTTGGTTTTAGCTGTGTTGGTCTGCTTGGGCACTTAGTCATGCTGTCTCAGCCCACATCAGTGCCAGACGCCCCATCCTTGCTTCCTGCATCTTTTCCTGTTGTTAGTTCCTCCTCTTTTCGGTTCTTGTGCTCTTCCCCGCACATCCGTTTCACTTCTTTTTGCCCTGATGGTTGACTGGAGTCAGGAATGTCCTCCAGCATGATGTGCGTGCTCTCACCTTTCCAGGGAGAGAGGAGAAAGTGCCACTCATCTCCCTGCCTGTGTGAGTGTCTTCCACTTGTACCTGTGAGGGCAGAGGTGTCCTCTGCTTGTGCTCCATGTGTCCCTTTCCTCCCCAGCAGAAGTGAGGGTCACAGCAGCAGGTGACAAGAAAGAACGGTGATGAGGAGGAGCTCAGAGAGGTATCAGCTCCCCTTCTCCTTTCCTGCTGCTTGACACTGAAATTACATCTTAAAGTTAGGAATTCAGAGACAGTGAGTCCCTTGGCTCTGGTGTCGCCAGTTGGTCCAGAAAAATGTGAATAAATGGACGTTCTCAGCATGCTGTAAATCCTGCTGTTTATTGGGAGCTGTCACAGAAGTGTTCCAAATGGGCTGTGAGGGCCAGCGGGCCATACCAGCGCTCCTGACTGGCAGCCTGGCTCTCCTTTCCGTCTCCATACTGCACAAATAGGTTACATACCAGCACTTTTATTTTTATCCCTTTAGGAATACTGTGTCTAATCATCCACTTGGAGCAATCAAAAACTGAGATGCCTTTCCTTCAGAAATTTCATCTATATCTATCTTATGAATAGTTGAACGAGCCAAAATGCATCCAGCAGGAAGATTTGGAGAGGTTTCTGGCTTGGAGCACTCTCCCACCCCTCTCTTTAATAGCTGACATGCCTGCTTTTACCCCATTTCTTAAACAAGCCATACATTCACGTTCAGAGGGACATTTTAGGGGTGCTGTTCTCAAGTTATGTAAACAGCTGAATGCCTCGATGATGACTGTATTAGCACTCTGAACTGCTTTATCAGATCAAGTTCTGAGTAGTCTCACGCAGCCTCCCTTTACCCCAAAGAGACAACAGCTGTCGGTTCGATAGCGACTGCTGTGACAGGAAACAGAGCACAATGTCAAGAGAGTTGTTTTAATATTTGATTAGTAGAAATGAATATGCAAATTGCAACGGGTTCTCTGAGGCAGGGATTAGTGAAAGAGACTGTGATGCCATGTTTTATGCATTCCCATTTTCTGCTCGTGGTTAACCGTGAGCTTACCAGCTAAAGGATTGGGGATGTTTTTTGTTTATCTTTGCCCACGTTATCTGCACAATCTTTCTTATTGTTTTCAGAGCTTCTGGGCAGTGGCACGACAACCATTTAAAAAAGAAATGTGGCTGAAACAAATTGACAAGAAATGCTTACTCTGCCACCTACCTACCGTAATGAAGGAATAATAACTAAAAGCTCAGAACCAGTTGCTTTTCCTCTTGCTTCTCTACAAAACTAAAGATACAAATGAGTGATAGCCCGGTATATCTTCAACATGGCTGTCCATACTTGTCCTGCTGGAAAGAGGGCTTCTGGATTTCCAAATTATAGGCAGCAGTTTGTTTTTAGCCTTGCCTAGCTGTGGTACACTGTGTTTAGAACCGGGGCAATCTCATGCTCAGCAAAATGCCCAGTTTGTTAATGAGTTAGCACTGGGTGTTACTGGTGATGAAAGGTGTACTTAGCACCACTAAGTCTGTAATGAAAACAAGTCTTGCTTGCCTCATGCTTCAGAGGGAGGAAGAGGAAAACGGGAAATAGCAAAATGTCCATCCAGGACCCCAGCGCTGTCTGGCTCACCACCAACTGCAACCTGGACCCCTTGACTCCTACCTGCCCCAAAGGGGATGTGTTCTTCCTGAACAATTGATGATGAGTGTTGGTTTCGCATACAACAGGCAGAGTGACTGGGGGTGAGGAGAATAGACAAGTTGAACCTCTGCAACAGTGTTAGGGCCAGACAGTTGTTATTATTATTACTTTTCCCCCATCCATTAAATGTCATTCTGATTCCCAGATCTGCTTTTTGCACAGGAGTGTTGAAGTGCACACTGTGAGCCGCATACAGTTTCTTTTCCTGATAACTGGCTGGGAGATTTTTTTCTGTGATGTGAACTTGAAATCTTTGCAGAAAAATAAAATGAAACCAGCCAACTAAAATGTCCATGGGGAGCTGCAGTCTGCTCCAGCCACACTTCAGCAAGGGCAGCTCACAGCTCTGCTGCTGTGCTTGCTTGAGCCTGGGTCTGTCACAGAACCGAGCAGGAAAAAAAAGCTGCACCTAGGAATCTCTCCTACCCAGGGTTTGGATTTAGTGCTGGCCCGGGCAGAAGGACGGTGGATAATTCCCATTCCAACCCTGCCTGCATTCCCCTACCTCTGAGATGTGATTCAGGGGTGATGATAAAGGGAGATGAAAACAAACAGGCTGTCGGGTGTGAGGAAGGAAGGAAGGAAGGAAGGAGTGCACTGATCAAGTGCAGATGCCAGGTCTATGTTTCTTGCTTTTCATTCCATATTATCTTCTCCAGTTTAAAGACAGGAATGTGAAACCCTCTGTCTCTAGGGTGGAAGGTGGGTGCCGAGATGGAATCCGAGCAGCATTACATCTTCTGATGTAATGAAGATTTTGATACCAAAATCTTCTTACCCATGTCATGGGTTAAACTGCACAATGACAATCTTAAAAGTATAAACGCCCCGTGCATTTCCATGGTGACTGTAGTTCACAGGCTTTAGCCAGGGTACCAAGAAATTTGTAATTAGTTTAAACTTTCAACAAATACCTACTTTTAACACACTGCCAACTGTCAAATAATGAACGCAGCCTTTTGATATTAATGCATTTTAGACTGCTGGAACAATTGCCAAAGATCACCTTAGCTTTGTCTGAAATTTTAAGCCAGCAGTGTGGGTCACTCTTGTTTTCTCAGAAATCATCCAGAAAACCAGCAAATTATAATGTCACTTTCCTAATTTTAGATTTTAAAGTAACTTCTATGTTCCTCACAGCTTATTAGTTTTTAATATATCTGTATATTTTGAAAAAGATCCTAATAAATCATGTCCAAACTTTAATAAAGTTTGGTTTGAACTAAAGTACCTGACCATAGGAGGGATTACTTCAAACACGCAGGGATTTAGAATTATTACAAAAATATGACCTTGACCTTTCATTACATTTTATTAATACAAAGTCTGTGTCAGTGTTTGGAAACAGACAACTGTGTCCTCAGGATGTGGTCACGGAGCAGCTGATAGTTGTAGTTTGTTTTATTTTTGTTTGAGGCACTACATTGTGTTCTTTCCAAAACTTCTCCTTGCACTTAAAAAGGAAAGACTGTCGATATTAATGTAGTTTGGAAGTTTGTTTTCGTGGTATTTGTAGTTAATAATTTGGTCTTAGAGTCTCGCAGTTGTTTCACGTCCTTGGATCCCCGAACTCTTGCATTTGTAACAGGAGTGATGCTCACTTCAGGTTGTTTGCTGTTTATCTGTACTCCCACCTGAACTCTTCTTAGAATTTTAATTTCAAACATTTATTTATGTCTTCCTATCACATGAAAGTACAGAAACCACTTCTGCTTGAGATCTTTTAGAGTACAAAACTCCAGAATGAAGCTGAAAAGGAGAAACTGAAGTTCTAAGTGCCAAAATTGCCCATGATTTTAATTCAAAGACTTTGCACAAATACTTTGTACAGGTGTACCTAACAGTGAGAAACACTACTCACTCACTCAAGATGTGTTACCTGTCAGCAGCAGATTGAACAACAGCAGAAATTAAGTATGGTATTAATTGCCCAAAGATCATATTGAAAACTTGTTTTTTTTTTAATAAATCTCCCAAATCCCATTCCTGAAGGGTTCGTTGCTGTAATGATGCAAGGTGCCAGAGTTTACAAAACTGTGAAGAGAGGGTCTGGGCTTCAGTAAATCAGAAAATGCTTGCGATGTTTTGCAAGTGCTATGCATTGGTTTGTTTGTTTTATAATTCCACGAGGAATAATAAGTTTGAACGCTGCCTTCTATTGAAAGCCACAGAGTGAAGTAATTAAACTTCATAAAAGTCACTGCTGGTTAAATCCAGATACATTGTATACATCTATCACATGCTATAGCAATCCAGAAAGGATCTTGGCAACGATTACACAAACCATTGTTTTCATCAAAGTCCAATTTGCTCTCTATTACTACCTGGGGACGAGATGGCTTCCAGGAAATGGGACACTTGACATTATACCAAAGAAATCTTGAACAGCTCTAATACTTCTGCTTGACTAAAGATAAAAATGGAGCGTCTTCCACATTTTTAGACAACTTAATGTTTTACGTGGCTGGAATGAGACAAAACAGGGAGAGTTCTCGGGAATGGTTCCTCATCACCTGCTCACATTGTGAAATGAAGTTCACTTGGCAGATCAAAAGCAAAATGTTACTGTTAGATGCACACTGAATAATAAGTGTAAATGAAAATCAATGGTCATTTACTGTCTTTTGATGAGTCAGATTGCTAAATCCTCTGTACAATTCACGGCATTATGAGCATTTTCCCTCCTGAAATAATCCCTTGGGAAGATCTGTGCCTTTCCCTTTGCCTTTCGCCTTTGCTGTTGCAAAATCGAGAATGTGAACACCAAATTTTCTATCACCAGAAGGAAAGAACAGTAAAAACAACTTTACTTATTCAGTGAAGTTTGTAGTTTTGTATGTATGGTTAATTATTTGTAAACACTTAAGTTTTTAGTAACTTCCAGTTATGATAGCTCTGCATTGTGGCTCACTATTCAAGTCATACTTTTTTCTGGGAATATGTATGGATTCTCTTATTGCTTTAGGAGTTTCTTTGAGAATGAGTAAAATTTTACCTTTTTTTTTGAACACTTTGGTATTGAAATTGCCAAGTTACTTTTGTTTTTCCAGGCATTTCAAGTGGCATCTATCAGAAGGCTCATTTTAGTCAGCAAGTGAAACTAATAAAGTTGGTTTACAATGGTGACACACAAGGACCAATCCCGATCCTATCAATGCTGTGTGACGAGTCCAGATGACTTTGGTGATCCATTTGGATCAATTCAAAAGGGAAGCTCTGCTCCAGTGGCTCTGTATTGCTGCTGAGCAGAGGAATAATTTGCTTTCTTGGGACTATAAGTATCTGTAATTTAGAAATTTGTGAGGAATTAGACCTGAGTGAATCATCTGAGAAGCTTTCCACAATGGCTTGATTTAAATATATTTCTAACTGTCAGAACATCGTCTTGTTGGAAATATACCAGAGTAAGTTTATTTACAAAGCCAGCCTGTCTCTTTATACTCCGTTCACTTCTCATAAAGGCAAATGTTCTCTCCCAAAAAGGACGGGTGGTAAGCACTTATGTCAAAAAATGAGAGTTTTCAAATGAATAGAGGAAGGCTGGGGAAAACTCTAGATATGAACAAACTAGGAAGCCATTAGGACAAAAAAGAAAAAAAAATGTGAGGAAGCTGGGAGGTGATATTTGAGTCCTGTGTTTTACTGTAGGAATTCTACTTGTTAGAGACAGTGGCTGTCATCAGAGGTGGTGACTGAGGCACAGGTGGGACCTGAGGGCAGGACCAGGAGCAGGTACACTCGTTTCTGAGCCCTGCACTGGGCAGCCTCACTGAACTGGGGGAAATGCTCAAAAGATTGGTTCAGAACAGGCCCCTTCTTGTTGTGGTCTCACCCCTCAGCTGCCCCTGCATGCCAGAGCATTCCAGCAATTAAAACGAAATGGAAAATGAGACAAAATGGAAATTGAGACCGGTGCTAGATGGTGCATGCTCAGGCGCCTGTTGTATGTCTGTTGTTGTTCCTGGACCTTGTTTTGGGGAGAACTGTTTTAAGTTGCTTGCATTAGCTGCGGGAATAATGTGTTTAAAAATAGCCTGCTGAAAAATTGCTCTTTTAAAAAAGGGAAAAAAACACCCCAACAAAGCAGCAAAATTTGACTGTGGAAGAGCCTGGAGGGCTGTGATCTCTTGGAATTGTTTTATAGTATAGCGTGGGCACTGCACAAATTCAGCAGGGTGGCTCTCCCTGTTATTTTTAACATAGAATTCACACTGAAGTGGCTTTTATTTTCTTAAAACTTAGTCTGAATTTGGAATTCTACTGTTGAAACCAAGGTTTCATGTTTAAAAAACACCCTGTCTCTGCTTTTTGCTTATGTTAATGTCAGTACCTTCATGACCAAATGAATTTGACATTGAGGAGTAAATATGTGAAGATGTGACTTTTCTTCAAGTTTCTAGAAACGATTATAGTATTTGAATATGCAAGTACTTCAAAGCCTCATTAAAAAATGAAAGGGGCATTTTTAGAAGTTGTTCAGTGCTGCACTGCCTGTTTAGTCATGGACAGCTGGATGTTCACTCCAGTCCACAGCTCTGCAGATAGACTTGCTGGACTGGGATGAACTCCATAAAAAAAACCCCCAAAGTTAGAGAAGTCTGCTGATCTAGATCTGGTTGTCTTTGTTATGAAGAATCTTGTTTACCAAACGGGAGTAGTGGTGAAGTTTATGTGTACTTCAGGGTGGGGGGAAAGAGTGGGAAATAGATTTGGTTTTTTGGGTTTTTTTAATTGCTTCCTTGTATCTGTAAGGAAAACATATATTCCTGGGCAAGATTACTGAACTCAGCATAGTGTTGGGTGGGTGCTGCACTTGAAACCCACACAGACAGTAACTGGGGCGAGTTTAGGGGGTGCAACTCGAAGAGGGAAGTGGTGAAATGACAAACACAGAGTGTGGAGCCTCCTCACCTCTCACTCAGCAAACAGGGATTCATTCCAGAGGCAAAAATAATAATTACTAAAAAAAAAATGTACAGGTCCTGTTACGATGCTCGGGGCTAAGCAAACTGCGGAAATGGTGAGTTTCTGTGTTTGAAACTGGAGGGGTCAGCTCTAAGGAACTCTGCTGTCCTTTCCAGCAGTGTCTCAACATTGACAGGATGTTTATGGGATCCAAGGAGTATCCTATCCATCACGCTAGCCAGCCCTAGGGATTAGTTTAGAATATCACCTCTTTCCCCAAACATTTGTCTCCTTCGTATTAACAGAATCCTTTCCTCCTCCTGTTCAGCCACACCTTGTCCTTCTTTCGGTCACAGAATGAAAACACCCAGGATTTATAGTCCACACGCCCCAGATTTAGCTTAGTACAGCCAAGCTTACAAAAGAGAAAGACTTTTGTGTTAATTAATGCTTTTCTGGATATGGTTAATTTTGTGTCCTCACTCTTTGGGTACTCCAGGTGAATTCCATGTGATCCAAATCATGCCTTCAAGGCATAAATCAGTGTTGAAAGAAAGGGAGATACCTCAAAAGGCATTCAACTACTGCACTTCATCTGCCTCTCCCTTGTAGTCATTAATTAAGTCCTGAGGTGCATTTATATGAGTGTTCTTTCTGCTTTTGTGAATGGTATGTGTTCAGAGTTGTTGTACTTTGAGGACTCTTAAGTCAGTAAGAAGATTTGATTTCAGTTTTTAAAGGCTGTATAAAAGTTTTGAAATTAAAATTGTGCTGCCTTTAAATTTAGTTCCGTAACCTTCTATGTCTCCCAGTTGAATCTTCACACATTTCATTGTTATTAAATTTCTCTAAAGAGAGTAATTCTTGATTCTCATCATAGTGAGGATATATGCATGCATATATTTGCAACCATATGAGTGCTAGAATGTCATGTTTGTTCAGGTTTGCTGGCTGGGATTGGTTTTGTTTTTCACTCTCTTCAAACTGCTAAAAAATTAATGAAGGTTAACAGATCCACAGAGTGACAGGGGAATATTTTGTATTTTATTTTGGTGATCTTAAAAGCTAAGAGGGTTAAGGAAAAATGTTTTTTTGAGAGGAGTGTAAGAAATGTGAGAGACTGAAAAGAACTTTTCTAAAGGCAGAGAGAATCTTCTTCACCTTCTGCACAGCTGCCAAAGCACACGGCTTTAAAATGTTGTTTGTTACAACTCCTCCAACTCCTTGCTGCATGTACTCAAGCTGCCTTTCCCTCACACTTCATCTGTCTCAGTTCATCTGTAAACTGAAGTGACCTGCGAGAGCAGAGCTAGAGAAGAGATTGGTAAGGTGGTAAATAACAACGAGCTTGAGGCCCCGAGACAGAAGTTGATTGCTTGATGAGTTATGAGCAATCAGGAGTGTTTTCTTGCCGCTGAAGGCGAGGTTATGCAAATAAGATGAAAGGCTGTAATCCTGGTTCCTGTGACAGGGGGTGGTGCTGGGTTACTGTGTCCTGGTCCAGACCCCTGACTTCAGAAAGGCAGCTGGAAAAGTGGAGAGGGCTCAGGCTGACTGCGAGGTTTGAAAAATGCGCATTGCCGCAGAAACCGAGGAGCTCCTTCTATTTAATGTCTCAGCGATGAAGTAACAAGTTCATCAGACTGTGTGAGTACCAGATAAGGAGAAGACCCCTCTGAAGGAGGGATTTTACAGAGCTGTATTTCTGTGACCAGATGATGAGCTCAGCCAAGCTAACCAAGTGCATGTGTGTAGTGTTAAGGTAATGAGTCTTTCTGAGAGTTAAGTGTCTGCTCAAGCACTCCTTACACTCAGGTTTCAGAGTGCCGGATGCTGGAGGAAGCATTAGGATGTGCCTTACACGGGAGCTCAGAGCAGTTACAGAACTTGTAGGTTTTTAAATCTGGGTTTGCGTGGGCTTCAGTGCCAGCATGAAAGGGTAAAAGCCATTTCTATAGGCTTGGGACTGTGGAGGAGTATTCTTCACAGCCTTAAAAGTGCCACCGCATTTCTGATGTTTTAGCACAGAATGTGTCAGCTTTTCCCAGAAGGATGGGAGCATTTATTGCTGCATGAACTACCTGTTGTATTCAAAGGAACTTTTCTTCTTGAGACCATTCTGATAATAAAAGACATTTAAATAGAAAGGGGAACAGCCACCATGCCATAAAAATGGAGTAGTTATCGCTTCAGGTGGGTATGTTTTTAGTTTCCTTTGCCCCAAGAACAGCCACTAAGTTTCCAATAGCTTGTGATTGTTCTGAGCTACTGTGTGAAGTCCACGAGCTGTGTAGAACATGACCCCATCATGCTGCTGCAGTGAGGTGGCTGTCCTGTCATCCACCTTCCCTCATGAAATGAGGGAGAAGCAGCTCTAGGCTGATCTAAACTGGAAGAGACATGAGAATTATAAGTATTTAAAAAAAAAATAATAAAAATTAATAATTTGGCACATTCCTTGAAATATATCTCAAAACATCTCATAATCCTCATGAATAAGATGATATTCCTTGTTTACAGAGTGGCAAGGGCCAAATGCACAGGACTAGAAAAAAGAAAAGAGGTCTTTTGATAAGACATTGGATATAGATGATCTATTTTATTCAAAGCATCTCTTTTTTGGGGAAAAAAGGTACAGATGAATAGTTTAAATATCATTTAGCCTTTTTTTTTAAATTAGAGACTACAAATCTATTATTTTGAATTTTCATCCCATTTGCAATGGAAGTGAACACTTAATGGTGACATGTATGTATAACTTTCAAATTGTATTTTTGATTTTTATAGAGAATGAATTCATTTATCTTATTCATTAGGCTTTGGAAATGTGATATATACTTCTGATATTTCTGTATCAATCACCAAAAAAGGGCAGGAGATGGGTTAATATGAAAATGTGCTTTGCGTGCTTTAAGTAGTAGGGTTATTTTTTCAGTAGAAAATTATCAAAATAACTGTTCCTAAAGCCAATGTTGGGCAGAGCCTTTTAACAGTTCTTTTGTTCTCATTCTGTTTCTTGTTAAAGATGTTTTATGCGAATGAAAACAAGACAGAGAAGGGGGATGCTACAAAGTTCTTGAACTTTTTTAAACACTTGCATTTATTCTGGGTTTAAAATTCAGTCAAAGAAGACATTTCTGTCTGCGTGGATTGCCCAGGCTGTCAGGGGCTGCTCTCCCTGGAGTTTTATGTAGGCTCTTTATTCTTCTCGCTTGGACAAATTTTCCCGGGCCTTGTGCCTGAGCTGCAGCGGACCCGGAGCCGAGCTGGTCACGCTTAACCCATGTGGTGCCTCTGGGGACAGCCAGGAGTGGCTGAACATTGTCAGGGCAGGGCTGGGACAAGCAGGACAGGGTGAGGTCAGTGGTGTGGCCGTGTCCTGCTGTCACCCTCGATATCCCGTCTCGCAGGGTGACTTCCTGACGTCCAGCACTCAGGCTTATCTTGCCTGGCTGCTGCCAAGGGTATTCCCACTCTTTCTGTTCCAGTGTATAAAGGGATAATCAGGATACCGTGTGTCCTAGATGGCATTAGGAAGCAGGAGCAATCACTTCAGATTAAATGAACTTCACTATTGCAGAGTATTTAGTTGGGGCATTTTCTGGTGTGAAGCAGTGTCGGCATTGGAAAGGTTACTGGATAATTCGCTGTCTTTATTGTAATGTCCATACAGTATGACTTCTGTGTTTTACCTTAAATTAACACTTTTGTTCACATTTGTTCTCTTGCAGAAGAGCATAATACAACTAGCCAGTTTTATTTAATGCCCTATACCTCTAAACAGTATTCTTCCCTATGATCTTTTGCCATATATATTATTCATATCTTGAGTTATGGATAAAATACGACTGAAAATACGCAGGACTTTATTTAACATAAATGAAATTTGGAACAAAAAAAAGTATTTTGCCTATGTAGCATACAGTTTAGGATGGTAAGAAAAAATGCAATCTGTCTCTGTAGCATCTGCTGTTTTCCAGTAAAAAAAGCAGCACTCGTCTGCATTACAGGCTGTGGTATTCTGTCACCTAGAGCTGGGTTCATCCCAGCCTCGTTGTACTCTAGAAGTTACAGTGCAAGTATTTTTCAAATAATTAAGTCCATAAACACATTTTACCAGTATTTTTCACTTTAAAGATATGAAACAAAAATACTCCTAGGAGGAAAACTCTTGATTTGGAAATGCGCCGTGACTTTTTAGTACTTCTGTGTGAAAGGGAAAGCTAAAAGTCACTTCTTTTCCTGCTTGGCCATTGAAATACTCCTTTTGAAGGACAGTAATTGAACTGTGCTTTTCCATTCCATTTCAGGTTTTTCTTCCGTAATCATGGCAAAACCTTATGAATTTAACTGGCAGAAGCCAGTTCCCTCTTTTATGCAAGATGGAGCTGTGTTTGATAGATATGAAGAGGTAAGAGGCCAGTTGCCTTTCATTTGCTATTCTTTTTTAAATATGCAGAAGTTCTAGAATATTTCATGTTTTGCTTTCATTGTACACAAAGAAACTTAAATTTTTTCTGGTAAAACCTCCAGAAATGTCTGTGGGGAGGCAATACCAACACATTTTATTCCTATATAGGTTTTTTTTTGCTTTCAAAAGAAATAGCTTTAAAATATATTTAATCCCTCTGATTTGAAATAAGCCCTGAGGAAGAGAAAAGGAGAATTGGATCAAAATATCTCTAACGTGCATAAAACTCTCATCTTTGCAGATTCATAAAGCACTTTATTGAACAAAGTGAATCCTTCAATTTTTTTGTACTATCAAATGGAAGGAGGGAGAATATTGCTTTTTTTTTAATATGTAAACTGAGGACCTGCCTATTACAAGGGAAAGTAAGAGAACACAGAACATTTACATTCTGATTCAAATGCATCATTTGATATCTCGAGTGGTTTTATCTACTTTAGAAAATCAATCTGCACTCTATCTGAAATGTGATTACTATGATCCCGCTTTCAGCTATGCTTTAATCCACATTTATTAAAGGAATGCAAAACGGGGCATTTTACACAGGCAGCTGAAATAAAGTGCTGAGAAGTTCACCTTATACTCAGCATTGATATACTGGTAAGAATAATTTTTTCAGGGTCTATTTTTAATCTTGTTTGAACAGGAAATCTCTATAAGTTGAAGGTAAGTGCCTTCAGGGATATTAGTAATGTATGTTTGAAATGTAAGTATTCATAAATATAAATGTAAATATAAAAGGTATTTTTTATCACGAGGCCTGCCAAGATGGGGATAGTTGGTTTAGCCTGTGTTTCCAGACTTGTGGCCAGATGAATAAGTAGATACTGGTGGACGTGGAATTCCTCAGAAAGGCGGGTCAGAAAAGCTTTATTTTCCTTCAGCAAACGCTGCTCCAGAAACAGCCCGTGAAGAGCTCCGTGAGGGGGCACAGCCTGTGGTCATTCTCTTGCACCTTCAACGAGAAACAGAGACTGGGCAGATCCAGGAGGGAGTTTTGGGTGCTCAAATATTCCGTGTGATATCAGAGACACTCGCTGGGCACCTGGGCCTCGGGTGTAGTGACAGGGACAACGTCAGGCACAGTTTGTTCTGTTCTCAGCAGGCGCCCCGTGAGACTCCGCAGTCCTGGGCACACTTCGGGTGAGGAGCTGGCACACTGAGGTCTTGCTCCTTGCAGCTGAATTTGCTGCCCCCCAAAACCCCACAGAAAGGGGGGTCCTGCTTTGCCCCCGTGGAGCAAAACGTTGTTTGCCCATCCCGTGATCCTCTCCTGCTCCAAGTGTTGCTGCAGTTTATTCCAGCTTTTCTGTGGCACGGTTGGGAGCCTGGTTTGTTTCCTCACAGAGGACTCCTCACAAATGCGCCTCGGTTTTCAATTAAGGAAGTCAGGAAGTTCTGGATCCTCTTTTTCTTGAAGAAGTGATTGATTCTGCCCACTGTTTTCCTGCATTTTAGCTTAATTTATGATGCTCTAATTGAGGCTGGAGGTGTGTGGAGGAAATTTCTTTTTAAATTCAGCTAATCTGATTTTTTTTGCCTTGCCTAGTCTCTTTGGAATGCCATTCTTTCCTGATTTCTTCTACAGATCAATATCCTTCAAGCTCTGCTTGTCAGATACTCTGGCTGCAAAGCACTCACAGCATGTACCCTGCCATAATGCAACAGAAAAGTGCTTCCCAAATTCTGAATGTTAAAAGAAAATGTGGCCATTTGATCCTGAAGGCAGCATTGGCAAATTATATCTTTTTCGCCTTAAAGCATTTAATTTTCAATAATTTTTTTGGAAGTTCTGTTTCATTAAGATTTTTTATTAGGTAAGAATCACTAGTTTTATGAAATAAAACATCTTCATAATTGCAGTGAGGTAGAAAAATATTAATTATGTGCATTCCAGTGTCTCAAGCATCAACAATGAGACAAATCATTAAAAATCATCTCTTTTTTAGAAGCCTGCCTGCCTTGTTTCTGTTTTTTTTTTGGGAACAGCAAATTCTGCAGGAGAGTCTTTGGGAAGAAACAGAACAATCCTTTATTTTTGAGATATAAATAATTGATATTTGTCAAACTGACTAAAATAATGGTCTGTATTTTCTTTCCTATAGGAATCTTTTGTCTTTGAAAGCAACTGTCTCTTCCAAGTGGATGAATTTGGGTTTTTTCTGAGCTGGAAAAGTGAAGGAAAGGTATATTACAATTACTTCGGGAATGTACATTGTATATTATTGCACTTGATTTATATTCTGGTTTTTAAAGATCTAAAATACTGTGTTAGTTTATTTACAAAGCTAGTCTTCATCCTAATCTTTTAGAATTAACAGAAGCAAAGCATTTAAGAAGGAATTAACTGATATTAAAGGGAACCATACTGCTTAGTGTTTATTAACAGTGTTTGCAAATAAAATTCACTGTTTATTTTTGCTGAAATTCCCAATGGAACCATGTCTCAACAGACCTTTGAACTTGTACCCTTTTTGTCATTTCAGGAGGGACAGGTATTAGAATGCTCCCTGATCAACAGTGTTCGTTTTGGAGCTGTACCAAAGGTACTCTATAGTTACTTTAAACTCTTAATTTAAAGAAAGAATGTTTAAACTGAAGGTGAAATGCAGGATGACATTCATTTCTTTAAATAATACCAGTAATTCAGCTTTTATTTTGCAATCATAGCCTAAAATTTTAAGTGATTTGTGATTGCAGTGGGAAGGTTCAGTCATCTGGTCTTTCTGATGTAGCACAGGATTCAGGGTGCAGTGAAAGCTGAACAGACATTAAGAGCACGTGTCAGGAGTTTTTAATTATCTTGTAACAGTGTATTGTGATACTTGTTTTAGGGATCTGGGAAAAAATATTTCATTTTCCAAATTTTGTTCCCATCTGTTTGAATTTATTTTATCTTCTTGCTCCATAGGTATAAAATGTAGAAAGTTTGGTTTGCATCCCTCTTTAGGCATCTAGGTGGTCAGAGAGGGCAGCTGGTCACAGTCTGCCTTTTTAAAGAGTAGCAGCAGAAGTACTAGCTAGGAGTTCTGGAGAAACCCAGAACTTTGGAAATCTGCTCAGTAGTATTCTTCAGAAGGAATATGCAGGATTTTCTGCAGTGAATTGTGTCCCTCCCTCCTCCAGGCCTTCGGTTTAGAAGATTTGTTGTGAACTCTGCATTTCCACTTGCACGTGTTAAGTGGTTTTGCGTTGACTGTGGGTAGCCATCTCTTAGAAATTCTCTTGGGAACCCACTGACCGAGATCTCTGTCTTACAGAGAAGGGGCATGAGATGATGTGGTGGTGCAGACAACCCCATGTTCCACGTGCTGACAGCCACACCGATGTGCTTCAGACTTCAGCTCTGTCTTTAAAAAAAATAATGCCCATTAAATCTCCAGCAGCAGAGACAACAGCTTGTGTGACACGTCGCTAAGAAACAGCCAAGAAGTCACAGAGATCAAGACTCTCAGGAACTATGGACTTAACGAGATTGGAATAATTAACTTAGAGATTAGTACTGTTCCTCTGTTTCCAGTCCTTGGAGTGATTAATTTTTCTTTTTCGTGATGAAAATATGAGTTCTCACAATCACGTTCCTAACTCTTAGAATATATTGTTTTTTCCGGTTTGCACACAATGTTTCTAAGTGAAAGCACTCATTTAGGATGACTGGCAAAGGTTTAAAGGTGTAAATGTATAAGGAGGTGAAAATGCATTTTTACCATAGTGCATTGCATAACAGAAGTGTTGCAAATGTAACAAGTTATTTATTCTGTTTCACAGGATCCCAAAATACTAACTGCACTCGAGGCTGTTGGAAAATCAGAAAACGAGTTGGAAGGACGGATAGTGTGTGTTTGCAGTGGCACAGACCTGGTGAACATCAGCTTCACTTTCATGGTAGCGGAAAACACAGAAATAGCCAAGGTATTTCACAATTAAACAGCGTGTGGGAGTTAAAGGAAGAGCTCATCAGCAGTGCTCAATTGTTTTTCCTAAGTCTGCCTGCGTGGCTGACTGAAATACCTGATTTAGTGTCTGCTGCCTCGCTCTTCCAAAGGACAGCAAACATCCATGTGGAGCATTCTGTAACATGTCTGTGTGCCGTGGTGAGAGGAAACAGTGATTTTATCAGCCTGTGCATGCACAGTGATTTATCAAAATTAGACACTGAGACCATTATATAGGACAGAGCATTCCCTGAGCTGCTCGGTGTCTCTATGTGGGGCTGGTTCAGCAGACGAGGTGATGATGGTGTCGTGGGTCTGTGACAGGGATGCTGAAGGGAAGTGCAATTACTGCCATTTTCCTGGTGGGTGGAGTGCAGCCCTTCAGAATTCTGTTCGGCGATAACCTAATTGTATCGTGCGGTTCATGTTATTTGAAAAGACAAAAGCAGGAAAGAAAATTCTCCACAGTCACGGGGATCCCAGTGTACCCGGGTTCTTTTCGGCTTCCCGTTGACATGGAACAGTCTTAAGGAAACAATGGTGCTTTTTTACACGTCATCCTTCCTGAGAGCTCGAGATTGCAGTTCACATGCAAGTTCTGGGCTCCACCTGCCCTGGTACTCAGCTGTAAACTGCTCTGAGAAACCTGATCAGAGTGCTGATAGTACACTGCTAGCTGAGATCCAGACATTCACGGGGTTTTAAAAACACACACTCTTTGCTTTTCTTTTCTGGTTGTGTGTATTTAGGGTATTTAGGATTATAATCTGTTTCGCCTGTGAGATAAATATTGAACAGTGATCAGTATCACACACCTGCTAAATCCCCTCCTTTAAAACTGTTTGCTGAATGCAGCATCACTAAATCCATTGGCAGGCATGGTTTATTCTTCATTGCTTTGGATCCATACCTTTGGAAACGCTGGCCACGCTCTGAGTAAACTCCTTTATAGGAGAAATACTTGTATAACTTACGTGGGTACACTAAATTGATTTTACTGGGTGTATTTTCAGGAGGCTTTAAGGGAAATAATGTGTCAGAGTTGTGTTTTGAAAGCATTTGAAAAAAGAAGCAAAGCAAAGGAGATGTTGGCAGCATTCACTTTTGTACTGAACCCAGCAGTGTCTCTGATTTATTCTGAAAACAGCTGCAGTTAAGTTTCTCACCTTAGATCTCAATAACCTGTATTAGACTAATTGGTTTGTGAGAATGTTGGCCCATTACACAGACTGTCACAAGAGATGAGCTAATTATGCTGTCGAAAAGATCTACTGCTCATTAACAGGCAAGCCTTACAGAAATGGTGTGTCATGCTGCAGTGGGCAGGCTCTGAGAGGCCCATGGATGTCAGAGTCCTGCATTTGGGAGCCTTTCCACCAAAATATATATCCAGAACTGTCAGCAGCGATGATCCACCTCATCTGATATGATATGTTTGAGGCACGAGGGAGAGGATAAAGCAGATCAAGCCCAAAAAATCAATGTAGAGCTTTCTAAGTTGCCTTCGCTGGGGAATTTGGCCTGTACTGTGTTGACCTTTGGTATGTGGTAAATACATCAACTTGCTACTGTATTTCTGTGCTAAATAGAATTTTCTAGGAGTTATCTGCACATAGAAGTGCTCCTGCTAAATTCTTCCTGTTCTGTTCAGGAGAAAACATCTTTCTTGTGGGACACAGTAAATCCCCTCTAGAAGAAGCAAGCCTTTGCATGGCATGAAGTAGCTGTGCAGCTGCTAACTGCAGTCTAAAATAGGCCTTGATTTAATCCATGTTCAGATATAAGCCCCTTCTTTGAAACGACAGAGGCAAGAGTTAGGAGGAGAAGGGGCAATGACTGAAGTTTAAACTGCCCTGACATGTGTGAGGGTTGTAAAATAGGTGTAAGAAAGCTGTGGTTTCTGCTGTTCCCTCCGTTGCCATGAGGAACAGAGCATTGCTTTGTCCCTTCCTTATCTTCTGTCCCTCCCTCACATAAACCAATGTCAGGATTGATCTGTACCTGACTGGGATACTTTAAAATGAGGGAATTGAGTGGCAGATTCAAACACCAAAGCTCAGAATCTTTCTGCCCAGAAAGGTTCTGCTTCTGTAGGTGATAATTTACAACTGGAAAAGAAACAATTGTTACTCACTGAAGGCTGGGTTAAAATGGGACCGAGGAACGATGACAAAGAAAATTGGTGGAAATTCCTGGCTTCTTCATCCATGCAAGGAGTGGTACCAGTGGGAAGTAGGTTCTGCCAGGTCCCTGGCACAGGGTGGCAGAATGGGACAATCCCTGGGGGTGCCCCAGCTGTGGCAGGTGGGCTGGTGCCTGCTATGGGCAGTGCTGAGCCCTCCCCTTGGGGCCCATCCCAAGCTGCCCGTTGTCATTTGTTGTCACCTGTGCCCCAGGGCAGCCCCACGTGCCCCTGGTGCTCAGCAGGTCTGTCCAAGGCATTGCTGAGCTCCAAGTACAGCTATTCCAACAACAAGAGCGTGTTTATTATCTCTCCACTTGTCTCCAAGCTCCAGCTCTGGTATTTACATTCTATCTACTTAAATTTTATTGGTGTTTTCAGCTGAGAAATTGGTTTTCATTTCCACTCTTAAAACAGCCACAAAATAGGGTGTACTCTGTCTCTGATTGCAAGCAGCTGTCGTAGTCCACTCCTAAAGCAGCTCCACTGTGGTAGTAGAGAGTGACTGTAAAAGGTGGAATTTAAAACCTGATGTTTGGAATCCTGATTAAATCAGGTTATATAAATTATCCTGAGCTAAAATTAAAACACACACACACACATTAGAGATGAGAGCGTATGTGTGTATTTTTCTTTTTTACCTCCCAGATGGACTTTCTGTGCCCTAGTAATTGGATAATCTGTTTTCCTCAATCTAGGACATTTGAAAAGGCCAGTGAATATTTGGGGGTGAATTTCCTTAGGGCAGAAGAGATGTAGTGCTTCTGTGAGGCCTTAGCCCTTGGCATGTGGGCTGCCTATGCAAAGCTGTCATTAGTCCAATAAAGCTGCTGGACTTCAGTGACCCAAAATCTGGACTTCTTGTCTTCTTTGCTCATCCACTCTGGCAATGCATTAAGGAGTTTAGTTTAAAAGATTAACCTAAGTCAGCTTCTTTAACATTACTTAATATTAGAGCATATCAGGGGGAAATTTGCCCTGATGGTTGTTCTTTCCCAGCTCCAGGTGTTTTGTTGGAAAGAACTACCTCTCTACCTCATAGATTTTGCCCTTCTGCTTGAAAGTACTGTTCCCCATGCCCTGCTGGCAGAGGAGTTCAGTGAACACTCCTAATTCAATTTGAGGAAGAGCCTTAATGTTAAAATCATGTTTAGAGGCAAAGCTCCCACCAGTGCTTAAGATACCCTGGCTTTGGGAAGTGCTGATGCCCACTATTCCTCTGGCAGTAGGTCTGGGATGGGAACAGCCACGAGGGAGACAGGGTGGGAAGGAGAGTGGAGCAACCTTTTACACTGGCTTTACACTTTTGGTTGGATTTGATAGAAAATAGATGCATTCTACAGGTGTGCTACTGAGACAGTGATTCACACACTGGTGGCTTAACCCGTGAGGCACCAGGATGAACAGAACGTGCTAAAAGGCTTAATCACACGCTGACAAACAACATGAAGGTAAATGCAGGCTTTATCATACAGCTAACAATATTCATGGCATGGGAGACAACTGCAGTTGAAAACATTTCATTTTGACATTCTTAAACTTCTCAGCTTCTCAGTTGGAATGAGAATTTTTTTTTTTTTTTCAGTTTGTTTAAAATGGTTCTGGTAAGACGAAGTACTTCAGGTTAATCGCTTTTGTTGGTGCTTCTACTAATCAAACTCTTTTTGATTTACAAAAAAAATTCTGTTTCTTAGAATCATAGTATGGTTTGGGTTGGAAGGGACCTTAAAGACCATCCAGTTCGAGCTCCCCTGCCATGGTCAGGGACATCTTCCACTAGACCAGGTTACCCATCCAGCCCAGCCTGACAGACCCTGATTTCTTTCCCCCTAAAACAAGCTATTAAATATTTGTCCAAATCATATTGTTAAGAGTAGTAGAAAGTAGGAGAAGATTCCCGTGGGAATAATCCACAAATATATTACAGAAAAGGTCTGTTTTCTCAATGCTTTGGTTTGTTTTGATGTTTCAAAGCAAAACTTTTCAAGGAACCTGCAAAACACTCTTGAGCAGATCTCTAGAGGCCTCCTGCTGCTCTCTGTGGCCCACTGTGAAAGTATTTGGCTTATGTCTCTTAGCCCCCATGATCAACATTTCTATCTCATCATTTGCCTTAAATACATGACCACAGCTGGCCTGTGCCAGGTATGTAATGCATTGTTCTCTAGAGAAATCTTCATATCCCGGCCTGCAATTAACTATCGGTGCTTTGCGTGTGCTTTTCTGCCTTTTCGTGTGCGTTCTTGGCTGTGCCACTGTGGAATTACCAGTAAATTGACAACTTTGGCCCTGGTTCTCCACAGCCAGGAGGTCGATTTCACTGTGCAAAGCTCCACTGTGTCTCTCGTAGTTTGCATACAAAAGCTGCCGAAGTGATTCCTCCAGCTCCCTTCAGAGTAGGCCCCTCCGGGGCTGGAAAAGCCACTCCAGGGCAGGAAGCTTTGTTGCGCTGTGGTAGCAGTCTGGACACATCGGGCAGCTCCCAGTACGGAGTGTGTGAGCCTCAGCTTTCCCGATGGAACACTTGAAAGTCAGAAGGATCCCTTTTATCTTTGTGCCGGTATTTTCACAGCGATATCCTGCAAAAATCAGCGCTGTGGTTGGTCAGGTAGGGAAGAGGTTTGGCACTGACACTCCTCAGGTCTCCTTGCTGTGGCTGCCTGGAGCGAGAGGAAGGGTGATTTCCGTGGAGCAGAGAGGAGTTTTGAGATGTCTGCGTTGAGAGAAGAGGGACATCTGCTGGCTGAGGGCAAGTGCCAGGGATTCCTGCCAGCCCGCGGCTGTCTTGGGAAGAGGTGGGAAACAATTCTCTGTGGGCTTCCTGAGCCTTCGAGCTGTGGAGCCCTTGGCGGCCAGTCCCAGATATTGAACACCAAAATGAGAGGGCAATGCCTCCTTGCCTCCCTGGCTTTCCTGATGCCTGGAATAAGTGGAGTGCAGCTCTGGAGAGGCTGCACTGCACAAGGGAAGGTAAAATCTCGAGAGGTCTGGGTAATACTGACCCCATCAGTCAATAAGCCGTGCATGGCCTTGTCTGGGATTTCTGGAGCTGTAGGCTATGGTGATTTTTAACCTTTCATAATTCTTGTCCTTTTTAACCCTGCCTAAATGAAAGGTTGATGGCTAAAATAGAGCTGAAAGGCCAAACTTATTTGTGCCCCCTGCCAGTGCTGCCCATGTTTCATCGGTGAACCTCAGCTAACACAGGGTCACTAAGTGCCTCAGAAGCATTTCGGTCCTACAGCAAAAGCTAACAGAGTGCTTCTTTGATTGATTTTTCTTGCCCCTTCTCCTTCTAGAGATGTTTGACAGTGTTTGATCTCGTCAGAGGAAAAACAACACGGTGCTTGTTCCAGCCTGCAGTGTAGATTTTGGCCTCTTGTGTCAGCCTAAGGGTCTGAGCTTAAGGTGCTCTGGTGTTTGTTTTTGTTTCTTTTCATGACTGTTGATTTTCTAGGATTAGATATCAGGGCCCAGATTCCCCTATGAATCTGGAATAATATTTGTATATAGGGAGCCATTCAGGAGCTACCTCGACAGATTAAAAGGTACTGAACCGTATTTTGAAAATTGGAAAACATTCAGCACTAGCATCAGTAAGAATCCAACGTACCCTGATTTCTATCAAAAGCATTTTTTTCCTAAGACCAAAGTGTTTCCTATCTACCTCATTTCAGAATTCATCTTGTTACAGGATTTTCCTCCTTTGCAGAGGTAGTGATTTGAAAATGCTGAGCGTGAAAGAAGAGAACTGAGGGTCTTTATCCCTGTTATTTACATAGATTTACAGGTCTTTCAGCTTCATCTGTAAAACAAGGAGTGTTGTCATAGAATACAAGCAAGGCTGCTGCTGTATTTGTTAGCTGAGAAAAACGTGAGCCCTTCTTTCATCCCTCCTGCAAGGTCATCAGACAAGTGTACATTAAATCTGAGAATGGTTTGTTGAAGGAAAGCAATATATTGCCAGCTTGGCATTGAATTTTGTGAGCATCTGTGCACTGGATCCCAGTGCCTTAAAAGCAAGTCTGAAGACAGTAGTTAATTGGAGACTATTCTGGCTCAGAGGGACAAAAAGTCTGAGTGCATTGAATGTGTTGTTGAATTTGGTTTTTTGTTTTCTTCCTGGTTAATGTGGGGCCAGCTGATAACCGTGGGCAGCATCTGATGAAATACTGCAGAACCTGCTCTAGCCCCAAAGCGAAGGGCAGGCAGCCAGATGCTGAACTGTGGTGTGGAGCAGATGGGCAGACGTGGCTCTGGGACTGCCACGTCCTGCCCAGGGCACATCACACCAATGTAAAGATGATTCGGAGCTGGGCAGAGGCTCCTGGGTCCCTCCTTTGCTTGCTGCCCGCAGAGATGTGATGCTTTTGTGGCTCATCAGTGTTTGCCTGTAGGCTTGTGCTCTTTTGCTCCAAGGGAGTGCAATTCCTGATTTGGCATCTCTGTCAGGCAAGGGCATTAACACTGAAAAAAGGTTAGGGAGGCCTCTCAAGTGGGAACCATCAAGACAACTCCTGCAAAAAAATCACTTAGGAAGTGCTCAGTGTATTGATTTCTCTCTTCACTTGTTTTTTTTCTAGCAGTGTTCCTTTTTGGCAGCTTTTCTAGATGTGCAGAAGTGACTCCAGAGCTGAGTGCTGGCAAACCTTACTTTTAAATGTTAGTTTTTGTTATATCTGGTGTAGTCATAGTCCACTGCCTTCAAATCAGAATGGATCCGTAGGTGTTTAGTTCCAAAAGAAATGCTGATATTGTCAGTACTGCACCAGCGGTGGTTTTTTGCAGAAAAAAAAAAGGGAGAAAGACTGCAGTTTATTCACAACATGCATTTGGTATAATTTAATTTTGCAGGGGTTTTTTGTTTGCAGCGAATATGCCACTGAGTGGTTGGGTCGGTGTTGGAAGGCTGAGGAGTTTTGAAGGGGACAGACCAATGCAGACAATACGAGGACAAATGTTTGTATAACTGTGATAGTGTTAATGCAGCAGGAATGGTACGTTTTACTGATTTAATCAACAATGAAAACAAACAAACACCCAAACAAACAAACGAAAAAAGCCCCAAACCCAAACAAACCACAAACCTCCAAATGTAGGTAGTTGACAATAATTGAATTTCAACAGTTCTAGGAAATTGAAGTATACATAAGATTTGTTCAGGCATTTACTGTGGAATTATCACAAGCACCATTCCTTTATCATCTGAGGTGAGGGAACATTTGTAGGAAAAGATAAATGTTTCCCAAATCTGTCAGTGGCTTCTAGTTATATCAGTTCTAATAAACAATATTATCTTGCCCCATGAACCTTGCTTTCTTTATCTTCCTAGGCAGTTCCTTCAGCCCATGACTACAAAGTCATCTTACTCATGCAGCTGGAAGAGGAGAGATGGGAGGGGGGATTGTTTTCAAGCCCAAAAACACATCTAAGAAAACCCCAAATACTACCTTTTCTCTCATAAGTGAGAGTTCTGGTTTTCAAATGATTCCCAGATAGACACTTGATCTCTTTGAATGCATATTTTATGCAGTACTTATTTAAAAGTTAACTTAAAAAAGAACACTTAAATATTAATACATATCTTAATAAGTGCCTACTTTCTCTAAAGCAAAACAGATTTAATATTTCATGAGTACAAGGGTCTCCTTAAGTGTGCTGTTTATCTGTTGAATTGACACCTTAGACCTTGTTTTAGCCCCCAGGGGTTTGCTGCTTGCAGTTTACGATATGCCATTTCCCAAAGATGTTAGTGTTCCTCCAATATAAATCATGATTTTTTTCATCTGTCTTGCAGATGTACAGCACTCATTCATGAAAAGAAAAATACACTCATCTGCATCTATTTATAAGTGTCATATTCTGGATCCTGCCCAAGTCAGCTCAAGCTGCATGCACAGCATTTGGCCAGAAGCAAAAAGCTCCTTTATTCGTAAGGTTAATGTTTAGCAGTGGAACCAAATCCCATCTCAGTTCCACCAGTGTAAATTATCTGTTGAGTAATCCTAGTGGTACAATGGCATAACTGAGATCGCACTTGGCTTGTAGCACTGCCATTTTTCCCTCTTCCCATGGCTTTTCCCTGCCAGCATTCTTGCTGAAATCAATGTTAGGGCCTAAGCCTTAAGCTGCTTCTCTACAGTTCTGCAAAGTCTGGGTGCAGGCTACAGCAGAAAAATAGATCCCTAAAAGAGGAATTACATAAATAAGTGCTGTACTGCTGCTCTTGGCTGGCAGTCATCCCAGTGATTATTTGGAATGTTGTGCGTTTTAAGGACGAAAACAAGAAAACAAGCAGGACTTGAATATGTAACAGGGTGTTAGATGAGGTCGGTGTCACTGAGCGATTGTTGTGCCTCCCCGTGGTTTGCTGTAGCTTATTAATATTTTATTTAATTCCTTTTCCAAACTGGACCAGTTAAATATGTCATCACCCATTCCATAATGGTGCTCAGTAATAGCTGACATCACCCCCCGCCACCGAAAAGGGAGGCAAATGTTCGTACAGGGGTATAAATAGAGGAGTTAATAAATCAGTCAGTGGATCGCTTGCCTTGGCTGGCAATAAACTGATTTATTAGCACTGCTGATAGTACATGTAGCATTTGGAAGAGCGGAAAGCACAGTCCCTTTGTCTAGTGGAGGATGAAATAGTAGTGGGTAAAATGGATAAAATGTGGCTGGACTTTTCCCTGGTATGGGCTGTGAAGTGGGTAGTTTTTCTCCTCAGCACAGGTTATTAACATTATCCGTGGCTGCAAGGAGGAGCCTTCCCCCAAGACACACTTTCCCTCCAGTTCCCCCCACTTCTTCCCTCCAGTTTCCCTAATTTGGTGTTTTTGTGTTTTTCAGCAATGGGTAGAAGGGCTTGGATCCATCATACATAACTTTAGAGCTAACAATGTCAGTCCAATGACGTGTCTCAAGAAACAGTAAGTTACTTTCTTTCCTCCCCTTTCTCCTTTATTTTTCTGTCCTTGCGTTTTCCTTGTTGGAATTGAAGAAAAAAAACCAAAACCCAATTGTTTTTCATAGTTCCACATTTACAAAACAGTGTCATTTAAAAAATGGTGTTAAATGAGTTGAGAGTTTGTCTTTTATTGAGACCAAAGATGTCTCAAGGCTATATCTGGCACCTGCCCAGGAGAAATTATAGGAGAATTTATAACTGTTCATTTGATTTATTGTGGTGTATGTTTTAATTATTGGCTGGTTTGTTTTTTCCTTGATGCGTATGCAAGCAAAACCCCATGAGACTTTCTCATCTTCACACTTGTGTTAATTGCTGTAGTGATTTTTTTGGGCTGCTTTTTGCCTTTACAGTTAAAGAATTGCTCTGCCTCAAGCACTAAAAGGTTGCAGAAAAATGTTTTTATTGCAGAACAGCTATTTGTTTGTACTCATTTTGCACACATGGCAATAGTCTCAAGTTAAACATAAGTATCTATATCCTAATTTTAATAAACAGTATTTTAAAAATATTTCATTCCTAATTTCAGCTGGATGAAGCTGGCCTTTCTAACAAACACAAATGGGAAAATTCCAGTTCGGAGGTAAGTGCAGTTGGGGAGCTCTAGGTTTTTTCAGTTCCTAGTTCCATGATTTTAATAAAATTCTGTTGCTCAATAATGGAATAGAATATTAATTTGATTACTAATACATATGTAAGAGTAAGCACAGAACTAGATATTTGTATCTGACCTCCTTGGTAAGCTAGGCCGGGCTTCTTAGCAGCCTAGTAATGTTTTATTTTTTTGCAGTCCGTTGTAATGAAGATAGGAGTTCTTGTAGGAGTTTTCAAAGTCACTTAGAGTTAAGAGCATCAGATTTCTCAGCCTAACACTCCTCAAACCCTGGGAGATGGGTTTTTCAGTTGTAAAATTTGATGAAATACTTTAAAAAAAGAACCATAAAAGCTTGCAGGCCGGTTAAGTAGAGGACAAAAAGGTACTTTTAAACTGTAGTTCCTTGTAAAAGAGACATATATGTGTCTGCCAAAAATGCTTCTGCTTTTATAGGAACCCCCAGGATAATACTTGGTTTTGTCCACATGGTAAAGGAGTTGTTGGGTTACTTGTGAGGAACAGCAAAGCCAGAACAGCATCTTTCTTTCTGTGCAGCTATTAACTGTTGCAAGTTACTGATTTTCAGTCCTCTCTGGCTAGGCAATAATATTCCCCCTTCCTGCTCTAGAACTTCATTCTTGCCCATACATTGAGCTGCTCTTCTCTTCGTAAAGTACATGCAAACCACATTTTTGGGCCATGCTGGTTTTTCATAAATAGAAACTCGCAGAAGGGAGCAAGAGGGAGGACTTTGTAAGATGAGCCTCACACAACATTTTTTTTTTACCAAGGGAGGAAAAGAGAGTTTTGCATCTATAGAATCTGCAAAAAGACAAAGGGCCTGCCATGCTGCTTTCCAGGTTTCTTTAGTTTCATGACTCAGGTGACACCTTGACGGTGTTAAAGCTGCTTCAGTGCATTAATCTTCCAGTTCTCACATGGCCAAGTCCCTGCTTCTCTCTCAAACTCAGCTGCCACGAAGCACCTCCTGTGCAGAAGTCCCATGAGGAATATCATCAGCTGGAGGGTAACAATGAAGGAACAATACCACAGGGACAAATCAATTTTCAGGACTTTACAGCTTTATGCCTGTGTTTGAACACAGAGCCCTATTCCACAGTATGAATTTATAGTGTGCTAGCTTGTCTGAGACTGTTTCTGCCTTTAAATATTTTACATCACATTTAGTGAGGCATAAATTCTCTCTGTTGTGCTCCAGCACAGATTGGTGTATGCAGACAAGCCTGTCTATTGCTTAAAAATCCAGTTCACTGGGTCCACTGTATTAAATCTTTAAATTTGAATTTGCACTATTTACAGGTTAACATAAATCAGTCCCTAGCAGTTTAATTTATTGTAAAAGTAGGTTGCTTATAAATTCATGAGGGATGTACTATTCCAGGGAGCTGAATCTCCTTTACATCTGGATACTCCAAGGAATCTTGGTGCTATCTTGGTGTGAGTAAAATGTGGCAAATTTTTGGGGCTCACACGGGAAGCGCTGCGTCACCCACTGAAAGGATGAGGAGAGGTGTCAGTGAGAAGAGGAATGTGAATGGAGGAGAGAAAAACTCAGTGTGCTCTGCAGAGCTGCATTGGAAAAGAGGGGGAATCAGGGCCCTGACGTAGGGTGGCAGCACCATGGGATTGGCCCGATCCAGCAGGAGCTGCTGATCATGAAGTGGGACACAGACACCCAGGGGTCTCAGCACTGGGCAGCCTGGGGTGGGGGGGAATGTCACTGCTTCCCCCTTTCTTCCATGAGCATTTAGAGCAGAGAAGGGAAGTGGAGAGATCGAAAGGAAACAGGAGGAGGGAGATGCATAGGGAGAGGGGTGTGTGTGTGTGTGAGGAAGGCAAGCCAGGAAGCACTGGGAGATGTGAGCTGAATGGCTCTGCTACGCAAGGGGCACCAAAGTTTCACATTTTCTACCCAAACCTCCCCATCAGTACCTCTTTCACTGGTTTAAACCACCGGTGCTTCCCATCCAACTGACCTTTCCCTTTTACCTGTTTTAAATCCAACTCAGCCCTGCTTCCTCACCCTCTTCCTGCTGCCGGGGGCTGCTGTAGCAATTGCTGTAGCTCTGGGGATACAGATGGGAAGGTTTCTCTCTCAGAAAAAGAATGCTCAGCAGGTCTGTTCAGCCATAGGAATGCTTATCACAAATCCTCCTGTATTTCATTTTTACACAGAAGTGCAGTAAAACACCAAGGAAAAAAAAATCTCACCTGCAGAATCAGAGCTCCTTGCATTTCTTCCCAAGTTTGAAACAAATTTTGCAACTCTCACATTCCCCATAGGGAATGACAAGCCTTGAGAAGGTGACACTCCTCAGGCTCTTGGTGGTAAATCCCATAAATATTCATAAACTCCTTGGTTGCACAGTTGGGAGTTGCAAAGTCACAAACATTTTTCTCAAGCTACTTTTGGATCTTAATATATTCTGGGGCATAGATCTGTTGCTATCAATGTACTGTGTTTGGGAGAGAAGAAATTCTGGCAGTTAGCAATGAGAAAATCTTAGGAGAGTAGCAGTTTTGCCTTTTGGGCTTTAATAAATTTTAGCAGTCTGAGTCTAGAGTTACATTTACAGATCGTGCAAAGACATGGCATTTGTAAGATATTTTGTGTGTTCAGATTTTAACACTGCTGTAACAGATGAGTAAACAGGTCAGGGTTAAGAAAAAAAATCTACTTTGTTTCTTCAACTTTCTGCTGGCAGAAAATAGATTTTCTATATGAGTGAGTTGCACCTGCTCATCCAGAGCTTGGTTGGAAGTAAGCTTTGCTCAGTCTACGCTTCTCGCTTTGTCTAACTACATTTCAAAGCACTTAAGCAAGTTTAGGTTCTAACTATGAAAATATATAGTTAAAAAAAGAAAAAGCTAAACTAGGACAAATGAAGCTTAAATCTGTTTTGTTGTAGTTTAATTAAGTTAATTTGAAAGTAGGGGTTTTGTAAGTGTGTTTTGTATTGATTACTCCAGAGTGTCTGGAAGAAATCTGTTTCAGTGTTACTGAGCAATACTTCAGCGTTGGTTGGAAATCAAAGTCAGATAATTCCTTGTACAGTGTAGGCAGAGGTACTTCCAGGTCAAGCCAAGCTGATAAATTCAGTGGAGCCATGGCAGAAGATTGATTTCTACAGGTTGTACTGGCTTGATTTTTGAGGTAATGGTTGGAAAGTGGTGAAAGTCGGAAGTAACCAAGTCCTTTAATCCATCAACGAGCACGACAGAGTCATATCCCTCAGTTCCAGAGTTGGGAAGTATGTTAAATATTTATGAGGAAGTACACTGGCACGTTACCATAAGCCCCAAACCACTGTAGGTGGAACGTGAGGAGTAAACACCTGTAGGTGTCAAGATGAAAAAAATCTGTCTGATGTAAATCTGCTAGGATGAAGTCTCTTCTGATGGAGAGAAAGGCAGTTTTATTTGCAATAGCCTTAGCAAAATGAATGTGTCACACTGTATTTTTACAATCTTTTTTGATTCATGCAATCTTCTCCACACTGCTGCTCTAGTTACAAATTACTGCTATGTTTGCTGTCAGCTTTTGTGAAAGAAAAAAATTCGTTTGGCATCAAAAATAAGTTCCCTGCAGCCATGGAATCTTGGCACACATCTGATTAATTACTTACACCAATATTCCATGTTTTACAGGACATTTATTATTGGAGCCCGATTCATTACAACAGACATAGAAATTTATAGGGCTGGAAATAGGTTGTAAATTGTAGAGCTAACATTGCTGTGTGTTTAAGAATTAGCAGAAAAATAGATGCCTGAGGATTTTTTTAAGAAACAAGTGCCTAAAGTTAAACTCAGTCTATATTTTAGTGAAAATATCTTGGTACTTATCAGCTTTGGAAAATCAAACAGCTAACTTAGATGCCTAAATAGGGACATAGAAATCTAACTGTTGTAAGGACCCAGTAAGGAAAAAAAAAAAGGCTAAGCTTTGTTAAAATATTTTTTTATCATTTAGATATTTCACTTCCTGATCTTAATTTTATTAGTATGAAAATATTTACATAGGCAGTTTAGAGTGTTTTGGAGAATAAAACAACCGTGAATTGCTATGGCAACAAATAGCAGCAACAATTCGTTTCACGTCCCTTGCCATGTGAAATTATTTATTATGCATGAGATGAGCTAAAAGTTTCAGCAAATGTTTGTCTCACTTGATGATAAAGAGCAACACATTCTTATCAGTGTTTCCCAATGTACAGCTTTTGTTAGAAATGTGTATTGGACACAGACTTCAGTTGCTCTCTCCAGACGAAGACACCAAAATCAAGGGGCTGTGGGTCACACCATTTTAGCTCAAACCCTAAGCAGAAGGCAGGAGAGCTGTCAGGTTTGGATCCCCCTTTCCAGAGGCAGAGGTTATTCAAACTCATCTCAAATGGAAACAGAACTAGACCAAACACTTTCATATCAATCATACCAAATAGCTACATTTTCGTGGGATTTATCTCATTCCAAGTGAAACCAGTTTGTCAGCCGTATGCACGGTGAAATCATGCTTTGGGAAGGAGCAGGATACTCGTCAGTTTGGTGGAAATATTCCAGTGGCAACTGAGGCCTACCTAAAGGATTTGTGTGTAGTATGACTTGGACAGGATATTCTCAATGGCTGTGAGGTGAGGGAGCATCCAGAGGGAGGAGTGAGCACCGCAGCAGGGAATGGGATTTGGCATGTGGCTGAGAGTCTCTTGATAGCAGCAGCTGCTTGAAAAGGAAAGAGGAAGGAAGCTGCCATGGGGAACAGCCCACTCCTACCTTATGGGTGACCTGGGAGGTGCAGGTTAATGCCTGGAATGGAAGGGAAGTCACCACAACCGGGAATGACCGGCGACACGAGTCTCCTCACTTGGAGAAGCTGCTGCTTTCTAAACACAGTCATTTATCTCAGCACCCAGCTTAAAAGAGCAAACAGAAGAATGCTTTGCATGGCTCTGTATCCCAGTGTATTGGAGGGGGGAAAAAAACCCCTCTTTTGTTCTGTTTGCAGTTCATTATTTTGATGTATTTTCTAATGGCTGGCTTGCAGGCAGAGCAGTGCTGCTCTGTGGAGCTTAGAGCACTTCTTCAACTACACTATTACTTGGAAGCTGCTTACATCCATCAGTTGAAGCCAGAAGAAAATGTTGGCAGTAAAAGCGAGAGAGAGAGAGAACTGATTGTTTAAAAAATGACTAACATTCCTCTGTTTTTCTTTTTCTCTCCACTGTTTTTTTGTTTTAGCATAACCAGAACCTTTGCATCAGGTAAAACAGAAAAAGTGATCTTTCAGGCACTTAAGGAATTAGGTCTTCCCAGCGGAAAGGTATTTAGTGGTTTTGAATAACTGTTTTTGTGTACTAATAAACTGATGACTCATTCGCGTTTGGAGCTGTAATCTAAGTCATTTGCATCACAAAAAGCGTGCCTATTGTGTGTTACTTACTAATCACTGGAGGTTGTTTACTAGAGCCAAAATGTAATTAAATCTGTATGACACAGAGGTCCTTAAACCTCTTAGATGAAGCTTCCCATCTTTTCTCTCACAGACTAACTTTTGTTCATTTATGCAAAGTCTATAAGCACAAAATATGCATGTAATACTTTTTTTTTTTGGTTGAATTTCTTGGACTCCTCCTGCTCTTTGCTCTCCTCCTTTGGAGAGCTGCTGTCCAGTTCTGTCCCACTTGCAGCGGGAGCCCCTGCCAGCAGCCCCACAGAGGTGATGGCTTGAACTTCTTGGATTTTTGGAATTTTTTTTTAATGCTTCAGAAGAAAAATAGACTGGTTTTCAGCTCTGTGTTTATGTAGAATTAATGTTACTGTGAGGTTAGAATGCGAGCACATCAAACAGATCTATGATAAAGATGAGTTTAGAATTACTTTGAGAGAGCACAAAAGAAACCAGGTAAATTTATACTTGGTAAAGAGCTAAACCAGTTCTCAGTTGCTTTTTTTCTGATATAAGATGTTCTCTTGGGAAAAGAGCACATAAGCTCTCTTGTCTGGATAAATGTACCTTTGCATTTTGTTGCAGAATGATGAAATTGAGCCTGCAGCTTTTACTTACGAGAAATTTTATGAGCTCACCCAAAAGATATGTCCCCGAACTGACATAGAGGACCTCTTTAAGAAGATGTAAGTTCAAATTTAATATAATCTTGCTTTAAAGACATTTTGCTGTACTTTTAGTCCATAACTAATAGTAACAGAACACTGTAAAATTTATCTACCCTTGAATCCTAGTAGCATCAGCAGTACTTTAGAGCAAACTGCAGTCTATGTTTTACCCCTTCCTCCCTTCTCAGACTGTTATGTAAAAGTCCACTCTGTATTTTAGAGCAACTTTTACATGAGTTAAAGGAAGCACCTGCAACTCTTTTTTTTTTTTTTTTCTTTTTTTTTTGCATTGGCTTTACTAACCACTGTAATTTTTAACTTGCTCCTTTAGGTGATTAACACAGTATGTGAACTAATTAAATTAAGTAAGAAATTTGAAGTTTGAAGAGTTTCTTCACTCAATTTATTCTCAGCTGGAGGACTTACATGTTGTTTTATGGAGTAATGTTTGTTAAGTGATAGGAAGATACGTTGTGGGAGATGTACTGTGCCAAGCATAGACAGCTAGTATGTTTTCTGTGACTGTTCATTGTGAGATTATAGAGCTACTTTCAAGTAGAAAATAGTAGGTGGTTTTAAAAGTATCAACAATGTCAACATGTAAATCATACCTTCTGTAGCATCGTGTATAAAAACTTACATTCTCTAATAAATTTCTTTTCAGCAATGGAGACAAAACTGATTATTTAACGGTAGACCAATTAGTGAGCTTTCTAAATGAAGTAAGCTTTTTCATACATTAACTACCATACAAGTCTGTCTGCAGTGGCTTGCTTCTTCCAATCTTTCCATTGCATGCACCATGCCATTATTTGCTACGCTTCTGATCCGCTGATCTTTCCATTATGGTAACATCCAGGTGCAAAAATCAGCTCCAGCCGTGTGTGGTGTTGTGCTTTCTACATGTTGGCTTTGCAGTTGCATCTGTTGATTACTTGCTGCCGTGTCGTGCTGTGTGTTCTGTGTGTTTTGTACTTTTTATACTGTTGCATTCGATGCAGTTTCCACTAAAATACACCCAGTATTTTATTGCAGGCAATTCTTTCACCTGTAGGCCCCAGCTAAATATATCTGCTAGTCCTTCTAGAATAATAGAAAAACTGAAGTAGGCGTCTATAAACAGGGATTTGATTCTCCTCAACATATTACTTCAATCTGTTACAAATCTAAGAGCTAAGAGGATATTTTAAGAGTTTGTATATGATTTTTAAAATACCATGTGTGCAGAATAAGAGGAAATATTTTTATTGCTGTATTTCCAGAATACAGTTGTTGGCAGAAGTATTTAGTATTTCTTAAAAGCGTTGTGAGTGTGTGAAGTAGTTCAATAAACAGTGTGGGTTTGGCTCTTTTCTATTCCTAAAGCACAGTAAATTACAGAAAACGGACTCATTTGAAATTCCAGCAATAAATGCACTATGTGGATTTGACAAGACTGCACGGATTTGACAGGACCACACCCATGGAAAATAGACACATCCTACTTGGTTTTGTACCAGTGGATTATTGTCATCTGGAACATGGGAAGCTGCTGACCTCACTATGTGACATTTTTGGGTGCACTATCAAAAACCCTCTCCATCTAAAATAGTTTTACTAGTTATAGTTCAATTTTGGATATGTTTATATATTGGATGCTTCAATATGAAGATCCAGGCTGTAGGTTCCCCATGTATCAAATTTAGAATATCATTTTATTTTTCAGCAGGGAACGTGTGCCTTCACTAAACCTGAATTACTTGTAGAAAGGGTATTCAAAAAGAAAAGACAGAGAGAAGATTAACAGCTTGATTACCTAATTGGGGTTACGTACTTGGGGCTTTAATTCATATCTATTGGCAAATTGAAGCACAGGCTTAATCTAACTGCTGGGAGACATCCTTTTATCCCAGCTATTTACACAATTCAGTGTCTAAATGTTTGCAGGGCTGGGGTCAGAGCTAAGGCTTGTCATTTTTGCTTCTCATTGGAGAGAGAAAGGATAGTGTTGTGATTTAAAGTATAAATTAGCCCTTTAAAGCTCCTCGGCCCCCAATTCACCTGTAGTGATAGATACACTTCACTGCTTGAAGCACACAGCCCTATCTCCACCTTAAACCATGTTAGCTTCTGGTTTTTTTTGTGTGTTACTCTTAATTTTTCAGTAACTTACTATTTGATCATTATTTTAAAATTGATCTCTAATTGTTTTAGTTTAAAGTGTAGTTCCTTAGGCCTAAACTTCTGAAGAAAAGCTGCCAGCATTTGTAAGAACCCCCTATCTCCAGTGACTGATTGAAAAATTAAAATTGAGTTGTCATGCTCTCAATTTTGTGTCGCTTTAGCAGTTCTTTTTACAGAATTAGAAACCTTATTTTATAGGTAGTATTGGAGAAAAATGCATCTTGCTGGTTACATTAATATTGGCAAAATACATTTTGCAATTGGAAACCTTGTGGATGGCCCTTTTAGTTGGTGACCAGAGCTGGGAAAAATTACTCAAGTGTTTTTTATAGAGTGGGACATTTGTTCTGATGACTGAAACCAATGCCTTTGGTCTGTGCTGGAGCTCTTTTGGTCTCCAAATAGAGTTTAAAGTTTCGGTCATAATTTGAAAGGCACAAAATGACCCAGAATGTGCCTCCTGAAGGGATCATTTCTGTCCCCTTGGCAGCTGGCCAGCACTGCAATTAGCAGTGGTGTCGAATGCCGGCAAATAGAAAAAGATTATTATCATTGCATAGGAGAGGGGAGTTACTTGGCAGAGCAACTCTTCATGAGACTCTTTAACTTAAATTATTTTGAAGTAAGCTCCAAGGCATGCTGCAGAAGCCCTAAGTGTTATGGGTTTTCAAGAGAGCATGAGGATATGTTACTGGGTATGAGAGGAGAGTGAGCAGCTTTCCTGGAGTTTTTCCAAACTCCTGTCTCTATTTGACTTTTAAATGCTGCTGGCTGACAGATGATTTAATTGTGCTTCAGTATTAAAGCTTCTGGGAAGTTTTTAGAAACTTAATTATTGTCACGCACTGAGTATTTTGTCTAGGTCTCCTATTTTTGAAGTCAAATTTTGAAAAAAAAAAAAAAGAAAATATAATAGAAAAGGGACTGAAATCACTACCATTGAGATTTGCTCCTGCAGTTCATTCACAGCAATAAAATAAGAAGGCAAGTAACAGTTAAAAGGGAATTTTCAGTAGTCTTGACCAGGACTCATCCATTCTTTTGGGAGGGAGGTATGGGGAGATCCTTTCCTCTTCCTGATTCCTCGCTCTTTCTCCCTCTCTCTCTTCCACTTGCTTCCTCTCCCTCCCTCCTTCCCATTCACTTTTTCCATCCCCCAGTTGTTCATCTCCCTGAAAGGACCTTCTCACCACTCACAGGGCAAATTCAAGACGCAGAACTGGTTTTAGCCCACTTTCAACTGCTGCATGTCTCAGTTGGTACCCACTCCGAGGCAGGTTAGGGAGGCTGAATGAGCTTTCTCTCTTTGCAGAACCCTCTGGGCGTCCTTTCTCCCCATGTTTTTAGTCAGTTCACCCCTATACGGCTGGGGAATGCCTGGTCTAAGGGTGCCCTGGCAGAGTAACCAGAATAACCAAATACAACTTCATTGGACATATGCAATTAGCCCTGAAGTTAGTCTTTCTAGGTGCAACTTCACACTTTAAATTTTGGTCTGCTTTTGTGTCACAAGTTCCCTGTGCCACCAAGCTCCGTGGTGCAGAACATTTCCCCAAGAGACACTACAGAACATTCTCACTTTTTTTTAAAGCAGATCTTTATCAGTTGCCAATGTTACTTTATTTTTTAAACAAAGTGAACATAATGATACGCTTTAGTTCCAATGGAGAAGTGATAATGAGCAATGATCATTGCTGCCAGAATATTTTGCTCTTAGGTCCTTCTGATGGCTCTGGGACTCTTTCTTAAGAGGAGACATTTTGCTTTATCCCATTTATTTTCTTCTGTTTGCTCAAGACAAACTGTAGAAGAAAGCGAGTGGGGAAGAGCCCTTTTCTTGAGGGCTCCCTACTATTTCTTACAAATTTTTGAAGCGGTGTATTGTCACTAATGGTATAAAAGCCCTGTCATTTGTCACCGTGGAGCTGTTGCATGCCAGTGTTGTGGTGTTGTTGGTGTGTGCTGCTGAGCAAGTCGTGTGCTGCATCCATCTGCTCTCATGTCATGTTTCACCTGAGTTTTACTGGGGCATCCCGGCAGCCGATCTGGCCCGAACAAACCTGCTGTGTTTAGATGCTGCAGACTGCCCGTGGCATTACTTGAAAGATCCCTCCTGAATTGCATGATCGAATTGGCATTGGTTGTAATTTCTTGGAGTTAATTAAGCACGTGCGCCAACGGATTGGTTGTAAGAACAGAGGTTGGATTGGATATTACTTTTCTCGTGGGAGAAAAACCAAAAAAAAAAGTCAAAAAAGTTTCCACATAAGGAATTACAGCAAATGCTGATAGTGCTGTGTAAGCCATGTCAACACCATCCTGTCCACTCCAAATTATTGATTGCCAATATGGGGGTGGCCTGTTACATCTCTGAATTCTGCTTAAACTAAAGCTTGGAAACTGTGCACCTTCTGGGGTAAAAGAGTGTTTTCATAGTCATATTTATTTCTTTGTTTTGTTGCATCTGCTTACATGCCACTACTCCGTCAATTCTGGTTTTAATTTTCTTTTAATGGAGAATCAGGCACACAGTGTGCAGCTCTAATCCAGCACGGAGAAAAACCAAAGTTACATAGCGCACTATAATGTGAAAACATAAAAATTCTGAATTTTATTAGTCTATTAGAAATCACTGCTAAATTGTACCTAAACATTACATATCTTATGAAATCCTAATATTGTAAATTATTGTGAATTGAAGAGAGGATGCTGTGAAATTCTTGTGCATATTTCTTCTAAGAACCCACGCTGGTTTTTGAATAGTCGCAAACACGATGTTTCCACGATTCACAAATAATCATCCAGTACTTGCATATTTCTGAACTCGGATTTCAAATTCTGTTTTTATAGTATAGCTTTATTTTACGTTTTTGCTTTATCTGTAGATATTCTGTAAGACTTGCATTTTTGCAGAGGTGATTACAGTGCCACCAGTCAAGTCTGTCAGTTTACAGAAAAAAGGATTAGAGAGAGAATTTACCAAGCGACATTGAGCTATTTATTTTCAACATCTCATTTGCACAGATGCCACGTGCAGTCATTATTTTCATGAATAAGCAAGAGTAATATCAGTTATATGATGGCATTGGATTTTTCTTTTTTAAAAATATTTTTGTGATCAAACTGCCTAGGTTTCTTATGAAAGACAAATGCTGAAGTTGCTGTTGAATAGTCTGTAAGTTTTAGGGATGCTTTTTTTTTTTTAAATGTCCACTTCTTTCTTTCTCATCTGCAGTAATGAAATGCTCTTGGATGATAGCCATGCACTATATTGTTTTGCTGAATTCCGTTGTTTTCTAACCTTAGCATCAACGAGATCCTCGGCTCAATGAAATTTTGTTTCCCTTTTATGACACAAAAAGAGCAATGCAGATAATTGAGACATACGAGCCAGATGAAGACTTGAAGAGGAAAGGTAAATGGGGGAGGGAATTCAGTATTCACTGGGTTGAGGCATTTGGGGAATTTGTTCTGAAGCATCCAGACTTTTAAAAGGGAGTTTACAGTCCTTGTGGGTCAAGCACTTATGTGGCTCCCAGGGTACTGGACCAGGAAACTGCTCTGCTAAAAAAAATACCTCCCCTTCAAAATCAGATATTTTTGTAGAAGGATTATTTCCCTGATCCAGGTTACAGTGTGGCTACAAATCCTGATAGAAAAGGGAGAGGCTGGGATTGAGTAAATACGGAACAACAGTGGAGACTCCTTCCAGCAACAAGGCAACGTGCAAGTGGCTGTGGTCAAGGTCTTAGAGAGACTGCAAAGCTCTGCCAAGTACAGATATTGTGCAAAAATTTTTTTTAAAATTGCCACACACATCCACCTTCTTATAATATAATCTCTGTAGTGCTTGAGGGCAGCAGCCTGGCGCAGAACAGGGTATTCTATGTGGGTGAGAACATTGAAAAATGTTCTCTCCAAGCAAGGTTGCAGGAAGTACCTGCAAGCCATTCTTGGACTGCTCATGTCCCGAGCTGCTGTGAGTGTAGGAGGTGTCAGTGGCTGAACTTTGTTCCCAGTTCTTTCCCATGTTGCTGCAGTAACTGTGTTGGGATCAACTGCAGAAATGAAAAATGTTGCTTTCCCCATCTGTGCTCCCTGCCCTTTTTGCTGGGATTTGCTGTTGTCGTAGCAAGCAGAGAGGAGACTGCAGCTTTGCAAAGCCCATCCTAACAGGAATCCTCTGTTACAGACATTTAGGCTCATGGATCAAGGTAGAAGTATTTACACATCCAGCAGCGCTGCAGCCTCTGTGGGTGAGGGATGTGCAAAGCAGGCAACAGAAGGAGGCAGTGTCTAAAGCTGCCCCAGTAGAGCCTGAGGCTTTTCCTCTCTCTCTACATGAACTCTAAGTATTAATTACTTGGATTTTTTTTCAACTCTATCCCATTTAATTTATAATTTTTAAAGACACTCATCTTTGATTCTTGGTGCTAGTGTATTTTAAATATTTTCCAACACGAGGAAGGTGTACTAACATGGCTGCCATCTGTTTAGGATGGAAGGTGTAAAACATATTTTCTGAAGGCAGAAATAAATCTAAAATTGAAAAAAAAATTCAACCTTGGCTAATTATTTAGCTTCTTTGATTTTTATTTCTATCAGGTTTTCAATAAATGTGGAAAACCTTCTTCAGGGATGTGGTTTTGGAGAATAACAACAAAACAGCAGAAGTCCCCTGTCAGTGTTCACCCAGGGATCACATTCACTGATGCAGATTTTATCCCAATGCAATCAGTAGGAGAGAGAGATCATTTCCTGTAACATGCTGAACCTTAACGTGTAAAGAAAGAAGGAACTGGTCTCAGCAGAGGCTGTTTGCTGCAGCTTCTTTCCCCTTCTTAGATAAAACTTTGCTGTTGAGCAAAATACTTGAGGACAGCTTTTTTTTGTTTGTTTGTTTTTTGCTAAATTGTGTAGTTTAAGAAACGAGGCTGATGTACAAAAGGCAGTAGCAATGATCAGCTGACTCTTCCTCAGTCACATTTCAGTGACAGGAGTGAGTAAAGCTGAACAAGTCAGTGCTGGGCAGTTCAGTAACCAGAGTCTGCTCGGGCACACTACAAACCCTAATTCTTCCACCTGGTGAGTGCAAATCAAAAATACAAAGTCTGAGCTGCTGAACACATAGAGCTCTGTTCAGTTGCTGAGGTCTCAGCTGTGGTCTGTCTAGATCATCCATCCAGCTGTGACATTTTTCCACAAGATGATGCACTAGAAGTAGGTATCATCTGAGATATGCTGGGCTGCTGCTTTAAAGTACTTGGTGACAACAAAATAAAACCATTCTTCAAGTAGAAAATTCCATTTTGCCCCCTTTTGTCCCCTTTCTTTCATGCTCAGAATCAGCTGAGAGGACTTGAGTAAAACATTCTGGAACAGTTCACCTCTGGCTGACACCAGGCACAGAAAATTTAATCTCCGGTAGAGGATTTTTTCAGAAAGTTAGGAGTAGAATGGAAGCTGGGATCATTTCATTTCTCTATATTGATGCCTTAGGTTTTAACTTTTATATTTTTCAAACCCTGCGCTGCCTGGTGTGTAACTCTGAAGTTCCTTGTGGCCTGTGAGCTGCTGTTCTCTCCTGCTGGTCAGACACAACAAACCTCTGCAGGTTTCCACTCCAAGGGCACCAGGCCCAAAATGTGTCAACTAAAAGCCTCTTAAGGGGGGCAAACCTGGGGTAATTGCATCATGAAACTGAGGTTATAATTGGAGAATGAACCCTGATATGCAAATGAACCAAACTTATCAAAGTGGGAAGAACCCGTGACCCAGGGTCCATCTTGGGTGTAGCATCTGGACTGCCCAGGGTGTGCCTTTGAAGGCCCTTCAAGTAAATACCTCCTTTTATTCTCTAATTCTTGTCTAGTCTCTGTGTTTTAGGTGGCCACTTAAGGCATCAATACAAGAGAAAAATAGACTTAAAGAAAATAAAAATAGGGCTGCTGCAACCTTGGCTTAACAATAGCTGAGTGTTCATAAATTACTTCAGAGAATGCAATGTCAAAATTAGTGCCAGGTAACTGTTCCCTGCAGCAGCTCTTTGTGAGTTATCTTTTCTTCGCTACCACAGATCATTTTCATTTTTCAGACTTTTGACCTCTTTAAAATTAATATTGCTATACTGAATATTCTTAATTTGGTTTCATTAAACCCCTTGATTTGTATTGTTTTACATTTTGTTGAAGCACAGAGCAGCAGTGAGATGAGAGAGGCATTATGAATTCTGTGTTCTGAATTCCTGTATGTCCCATGTTCATTGTAGATTTCTGTTTTCACTTACAAAGGTGTGAACCTGTATTTCAAACAGTAAACTGGAAGGTATTTCAGATTTTCCTAATGTTTTGTAAATGAGCCCATGCGAACATTTTTAGACACGTGTCCCCATGTTTTTGTCAGTGGGGAACAGTCTCTGCACGAGCTGGTTGGCAGTGATGTAGCACAGGACCGAATATGAAAGAGGGGAGGAAAGGGCCATAGAAGCCTGGTCCGTGTAAGCTCACAATTCCTGACTTAAAAAGTCCCAAAGATCAAAATTGTTGGGACCGTTCTGAGGGGATGTCACTATTTATTTGCCTTCTTCACATCCTTTTGCTGCCTTAGTTCTGGTGATGGTGAGTGCTGGGCATCAGGTGTTGAACCATCAGGGTGGGCACCTGATTTTTAATTTGGTTACCTGGGAACATAATGGCACATTTTGTACCAGTTGCTGGTCAGCCTGGAGCAGAGGAAGGGGAGGGCTGTTTGCTTGCAGGAACCTGTGTAAATAACAGGTTTTGTGCTAGGATTCCTGCTCTGTGAGATGGTTTGATTTCTGTTGACTCTAATTTCTAGTAGTAATTTACCCTGCCTTCTTCTTCCTTCCAGGTGTCATATCCAGTGATGGGTTTTGCAGATACTTGATGTCAGATGAAAATGCCCCAGTTTTCTTAGATCGTTTGGAATTATATCAAGAAATGGACCATCCTCTGGCTCATTATTTCATCAGTTCCTCTCACAATACGTATTTAACAGGCAGGCAGTTTGGTGGCAAGTCTTCAGTGGAGATGTACAGACAAGTGCTTTTGGCTGGATGCAGGTTGGAAGCAGGAGATAATAAATATTTGTGAATCTAATACTTTAAACCTACTTAACATTGTACAACTGAATGTATAAATATGTTAGTGTCGTAAATGAAAACATTTGTATTTATTTAAGAATCTTATTTTTCTCACAAAAGTAATTCCAGGCAGCGGAATGTAGAAATTGATATAAGGAGAGAGTTTGTGAGAAAGTTAACAGAAGTTTGATCTCAAAATGACAGCTGAAGAGTTTCAGAGGGCTTTCTGCTTTATAATTATATGTTAATGAGAATCAGGAAATTTATGACTTCCTGCTTAATTTCTTGATTTACTAGAATGAGAATAAGAAGAGTGGCATAGTGCTAAAGACATTATTGTCCAGATGAAAATATATTGACCCACAAATGCCTTATTTAAGATAGTTTATCCAAAATTATAGAAGAACCCTGAAATAACACATGTTCAGCTTAGAAAAAGTTCTGTAATGCCCAAAACTGAGTTGCAACTTACTGCTCTGACCATCACTGCTAAAACATGTCCCAGGTTATGAAACACTAAGTTAGTTTTTCTTGGCTCTCTAGGTGTGTCGAGCTGGACTGTTGGGATGGCAAAGGTGAAGACCAAGAACCAATAATAACCCATGGAAAAGCGATGTGCACAGACATTCTCTTCAAGGTAAATGCCTGGCCTCTACACCTGGCAGCAAACCCCAGGAGAAGCCCTGGACAAGAATCCAAGCAGGGCACCCTCCCCTCCTCAGCACTGGAATGCTGCTCCCATGTGATGGACTGACATGGGCAGGATCTCTGGCCCAGACCTTGGGGCTCATTTCTGACAGAAATTTCCACAGAAGCTGCAGGAAGCAGGCTTGCTGCTTTTGTCCCACTTTCACATCCTGGGGCTCTTTGCTCCACAGAATGAATATCATCTTTGCTGTCTGAGAAGGTCCTTAGTTGTGGGAAAAGCTTGAAGATGCAGGAGTTTCTCTGGGAGTAGGAATTCTCCCTGGCAATAGGTGATAGCAGCAGATCCATTGATGGTTGTGGGTGAAGGTGCCATCCTGCTGCAGGTGCAGGCAGGCTCCTGTTGGGAGTCCAGGTTCTTCTGGGGCATCAGGAGCACACGGTTTGTTCTCCTCCTCTCTTCACTTGCACATTGAAGACACAGCCCTGTGTTTCTCAGGATGGGGTGGATAACAAAAAAAATCCCCTTTGTTATGTTTTTAATTTGATCCGTTCTAACTTGAATCCTATTGTTACATTTTTATAGGATGTCATTCAAGCCATTAAGGAAACAGCATTTGTTACATCAGAGTACCCTGTCATTCTTTCATTTGAAAATCACTGCAGGTATGTAGTGCCCATTTTTAATTTTTAAATTGTGCATTGTGTGAGAAGATGATAGAGTTTAAAATACTATGATTCGATACTTGAAAACTGGGGGGGGTATGCAGGCATACTGAATGTCACTTAATACACCGTTAATATACTAATCAATCTTTATCTAGCTTAATAATGGCAGTATTTTTATCTGTGATAAAGCTGTGAAATGTATTTGGATGTTCCATTAGCTGTGTGAGATTCAGTTATTCTACTTTTTTGGTCTTGTTATATTCATCTATGTCAGATAATAGACTTTTATTGACAGTATAATTACAGTAAAGTAATACTTCTCAGTTGAAACAAAGTGGGCAGTATATAATTTGGGATGTCTACATTACTTAGTATTATTCTTTTGTGCTGAGTGATAGTGATTTCTTTTTTATATTTAAAAATTAACTGACATAATCTTTTCCAGCAAATACCAACAGTACAAGATGTCAAAATACTGTGAAGATCTTTTTGGAGATCTCCTGTTGAAGCAGCCTCTAGAAACACATCCAGTATGTTTTATTCTGCCAGTCTCCTTTTTTTTTAATAGTAACTTTACTTAAAAGAGATGATAACCTGAGATCATACCACCTTTAGTGCTGTTCACTGCCAGTCCTGTGCTTTCAGATATGACTAGTGGTTTTGGGTGGCTGTGCTTTTTGGTACAAACTTGTCTTTATCTGATTTGTTTAATCTCTTCTGTACAGGGCTCTGGCAAGCAGCCTGGGGAAATCCCCCCCCTTGATGTGTGACGTAATATCAGCACCTACATAAAATACACCACATACATTGTCTTTGCGGGTCATCCCTCACTCTGAAATTGCCAGTCACTGTGGAAAAACAATTAATCATAAATTGCATGGTCTCAGCTGAAGAAACCTCTTCTTTCAGCTGCACGTTGCATGTTTCACGCTCCAGGTCAGGTCCTGCAGTCTAGGTGGCCCCACTACTGCATTAAGAATCAAATTAAGCACCAGGAGTTCCCTGCAGTCTCATTTGGGCTATCGAGTGCACTGTAATCTGCATGCACTTCACTCTGCTGCGTGGCAGGAGATAACAACAGACACTCCTTCCCAAACACAGCGTGTGAGACTTTAACAGCTCGTTAGGCAGGGCTTGCAACTCCTCCTCCAGACCTTCCTTGCTCCTAACAGCGAGCTCACTGTGTGCCAGCAGTGACCCGAAAGCTGCAGATGCTCTGTAGTGCTGGGGGAGACCACAGCAAGGAGGGTTCTGCCTTTCCTTTCAGCTCCCTGTGACCCTGGCAAAGGGGGCTCCTGGCATTAGCATCCCTAGAGCTTTGCTTCTCCTGGCTTTCCTTGCATGTTGCGGGGGCAGCAGCACACAAGGCTCGGTGAAAGTCAGATGGTTGCCCTGAAAAGTGCATCCCAAAGAACTAAATCTGCGGTGTTCCCCTGTGATGTTTGTAGCACGCTGCCACATCCCTCACAAAAAGCTTCCTGCAGCTCTCTGGGAAGCCTAAAATAGAGCTGGCCAAAGGCTGCCATGCTTCTGCCTCAGGGCCCGGTATTTAGCCTCAGCTGCCTGTGCTCTGTAGCACTGCTGAGCCTTCTGCGTTTTGTGTCCTTCCCTCCTCGTGGGTGAATTCAGTCCCCAGCTGCTCACAAAGCAGAGATGGCAGGAGGAGCTTGGAACGTGTCCTTTGCAAGTGCTTGGATCCTGATAACCTGGGCTAGTGACTGAGGGGGGCAGACTCAGGAGAGACATGGCACTTGGCTGAAGCAGATTTGGTTTGAAGTGAAAGCAAATATTTGTCCGAATGGGCATCCAAGTGTGGCCTTGTTTGGGGATGCAGCCTGGCATCCTGGAAGCCTGGCATAAATGAGCTCTGCGGCACTGACATCTAGTGGACTTACAGCCCCAGTGCTGTCGGGAGCAAATGTGTTCCCTTCATCCAACGTGCTGAAACTCCCTGCCCGAGCCAGCCTGGCGGGTGTGGAGAACCCTTACCCTCCCACAAGGAGGTTTGCACCCATTCTCCTGGGGCTGGCTTGATATGTTTGGGGTTTTTTTTTGCCGGGTTGTTATTTGTCATCTCTGCTGCTTTTATTTGGTTTCGAGTCGTGGCGCTTTGTTCTTTTGTTTGTTCATTGGGAATTCTGCTTCTCTGTAGCTCAGATTTGGATTTAGAGATAAGAATATCTGAATAGTTCTTCTAAGAATTGTCACTATTTATGGAAATACCTTCAACTCCTGTATTGTTTAGGCTTCACTGAAAACCCCAGTCCGTTATGGTGCTAAGAAAGCCAAATTGTGGGTTCAATCTCTGTAGGGGCCATTCACTTGAAAGTTGGACTCAAATGATCCTTGTGGGTCCCTTCCAACTCAGAATATTCTGTGATTATACCAGCAACCACCTGAATAATATACTTATCAAGCCTGAGGTAGAGAGGGTGTTAATTACCATACCCAAATCTGTTTCTTAGTCTTAATGGTGTGATGGGGCTTAAATCAGAGGATTTAATACTTTTTCTCTTTTCTCAATTTTTTCTCCTTCCCCATGCTGGAACAACCTTTTAGTAGAACTTCCTTGTGTATGTGAAACTTGCCCTTTGCCTTTCACCAATACTGGATTTGTGACCCTACTGGCAAAACCAGTCCCCGTTACCTACCTGAGGACTGGGTAGTTTTCCATTCCCCAGTGCCAGTCCATTTCCACTCTCCAAGTGTGCATGGGCTGCCTCACTTGGGTTACTGCAGCTTGAGGGGACCGTAAAAGGTGACTTATTTAGAGATCAAATGATAACGGGCTAAGCTGTGGCCTGGGCTGTGTGAACCAGAGGGAGGGAGGGAGGGAAAGTAGGAATTCCTCAGATGAGGAGGTGCAGGTCACATCCACGCCCCCAGCTAGGCAGGAGAGAGAGGAAAATGTTTAGAGCAGTGCAACTGAGGCTGGCACAGGCTGGAGACCCGAGTGCTGGCTTCATCCAGCAGCTTTACCTGAGCTCAGCTTTCCCCTGGAATAGGGAAGAAGCAGAGGGAACTGTGTACCTGCAGTCACACAACCTTCTGGGGTTGTGCCTGAGGTGGCACTGCTTGTTCACTGCCCCTTAGTATCGCTGTCCTGCAATCCAGATCCCAAACAGGGATACAGAGAGGCCAAACAGCTGTTCTGATGAACCATTTCCTTTGAATTGTTTTACAGCTTGAACAAGGTAAAGCCTTACCATCTCCTAATGACCTCAAAAGAAAGATTCTCATAAAGAATAAAAGGCTGAAACCTGAAGTAGAAAAGAGTAAGTAAAGTTTGTCAAATGCTGAATAAACAAAAGTTCAGATTGCTACAAACAGACTTTTTTACTAAAGTTTCCACATCGTTTGTACTTTAGTGTTGGAAGAGTATGAATTATATGTAAATAACATCTTGTTTGCCCTTGTGTTTCATGTGAGTGCCAGAGTCTAGGCCTTGATATCAGCATGCTGCACAGGCACAGACAGACCCAGAAATGTAATCCTGGGACTTTTATCAGACTGCTGGTTGAGCTAAAATATAAGGCAGATAGAATCTCTTGTAAATTCTGCCTACACTGGTCTGGTTGCATTGCTATGTTTTTCCAGGATAAGCATGAAATGAAATGGAATTTCAAATTGCTCTTCTTGCTGTTGTTGCCAGTTCTGATATTTATCTTCTTTCAGTAACAATAATGTTGCTGTATTAGTTTCCAGTATGGCTGTAATGATAAACCCTGGTCCTTCTCCCTTCAAAGATAAGCACCCAGACCTTGCACTGGCTCCAGTCATACGTGGCTGTGCTCTTCCTGTCTAACTGAAATGCACATGGAAACACAATCAGAAATCCAAGCACTTTGCCTCCATTTGCATGGATCAATCACTGAAGAGACAGCTGTCTGTTTATTCTGTGAGCAAGTAATGTGCTTGCTCCAAGGACCTTTGAAGTCTGTGGAAATTTAGGAGGAATTTCTTCACAGAAAGGGTGATTAGGCATTGGAGTGGGCTGTCCAGGGAGGTGGTGGAGTCACCACCCCTGGAGGTGTTTAAGGAAAGACTGGACGTGGCACTCAGAGCTCTGCACTGGTTGACAAGGTGGTGTTGAGTCAAAGGTTGGACTCGTTGATCTCAGAGGTCTTTTCCAACCTAATCGATTCTGTGCTTCTGTGAAATATTTTCCTTGACTTCAGTGAGCTTTGGATACAGCCCTTGCTGACCACTTTTCATATCTAGCAACAGTCTGTGTTTAATGATGCTCCTTAGTCTGTAAAATTTTATTACTGACTGAAAAGTCAGAGAACTCATTAAATAGAAGTAGATCTGAGGTTTGGAGAATCATTTGTGATGGTTCCCTTGTATTTCTTTGTGCTACAAACTGTTCATGTCACGACTAATTTGATTTTATTTTTCATATTAACAGAACAGCTTGATGCTCTGAAAAAGATGATGGAGGCTGGGGAAACTGCTGCTCCTGTAAATATCCTGGAGGATGACAACGAAGAGGAAATAGAAAGTGGTGAGCATTTCCTGAAGAAGGGCTCACAGACATTGCCTGTGGTAGATCAGTGGGCTGGGTGCACCTTACCCACGTGCCTGTGGTCTGTGGCAGCAGCAGCAGGTCTGGGCTCAGTGCAGGACCATTAGTACAGACCCCAGCCTTGCCACCTCATCCCAGAAAATTTTAACTTCCATTTACTGTTCAGAAGTTAGAGCACCAACCAAGTCAGATTTTCATTGTGAGAGAGAGACTAAGAAGCTGTGATCTTTGCTATGAAGACACGTTTTGCCACTGTGTTTAACACTTGTGCCAACAGCAGAGGGGATTATTGCAATATAGTTTGTAAGGATAAAATGAGGGGTAGGACTTTTCTTGCTAAACTTCAGATATCTTCAGTGTAAATGTCTAGCTCTGAGTCAGTGATGTGGCCAGCAGAGAAAAATACACATACTTAGGGTGTGATCCACCCTGTTTTAAATGTCCACCTTCAGAACCTGTAAGTCATGCACTGCCTGCAAGTGTCTGAAGCATAGGAGTGGCCTGTGACCTATGTCATAGTGAACGTCCCAGCTTGACCCTACCACTTGGTCCTCTCATAAATTTTATATATTTTTTTTTTTCCTTTACTTTACTTTTTAGCTTCTTTGAGTACTGTAGGGTCTAATGGAAAATCACCTTAAAAGCAAATGAGAACAATTCTTTATAGTGGGGGCACACCTGGAGACTTACAATGCACATGAGAAGCCTGGACACACTGGCATCTTCTTATATCTTTGTTTAAAGAACTCTCTCATCAGTTCTTGTTATTTCCCCAAGTCTATTGGCTTTTTTTTTACACTTTTGCTAAGCAAATTACTAATTACTTCAAAAATACAGCAAATAAGATTTCTCTTACTAACCTTAGCTGTAATTCAGTACACTTGGAAACAGTTAACAGTAACTAACTCTTAGGAATCTAATACCCTGGATTTTATTCCCGTTTTTTAAAAATGCCAGACCCAAACCTGTGAATTCAGCTGTCATTTGTTTCATGCCTTGCAAAAATCCAGCAGTTGCTGTGATTTTTGCACTGATCCTTTTTGTTTTCTGTGCAGCTGACCAGGAAGAAGAAGCTCATCCTGAGTACAAATTTGGAAGTGACCTTACTGTAGATGATTACAGTCAAAAAGAAGCTGTTGCCATCAGTGTCAAAAAGGTGGGATTGCTTCTTTCATATGTATTCTTATGAAAACTTTCCGTGGAGGTTGTTGCAAAAGGCACTCTGCTTTGTGGAAACATCAGAGCACTTGTCAGAAGATTCAAACCTGAGATCTTCACCAGGTGCCCCTTACCTTTAGGTTCATGGGAACACAAAGCTTTGTAGCCAAAAATACTCTCCCCTTGTTCAGATAGGATATACTCATTGAGGAAACAGAATCAGTATGTAGGGAACAGCATACAAGTGGGGGATTTAATCAAAAATACTAATTAAATGCAGCAAGCAGTTTCCTGCTCCAGCCTCTGATATTTCACTTCGCATCTCAGGTGCAGAATCCTAATAAGAGGTGGAACATCAGCTTCCTTGCTCAGCAGTATTTTTGCAGGGCTGCATTCTGTGTCTTCATTGCATCATTTTTCACGGTTAACCATTAGGGTAGGTTCTCTCTTCCACCTACAGCAGTGAAGGCAAAATAGGACAATCATTCCCATCGGGGTGGTGTGGCAGGGGGGCTCTATCAGGCAGCCAGGGAAAGAGTTCTCTTTATTCCACTCATACCTGACAATTACAGTTCATCACTCTGTGCTCAGTAACTTGAATATATCTAATTACTTGATGGTAATTAGATACAGAATATTGGAATTCAGAACTAAGCTGCTCTGGCACTGAAGGCATTAGTGCTGCTTGCTACAGAGAAAACCCCACGTGTGAGGGCTGAGGTACCTTATCAGATCGTGCTCCTCTGTCACTCAAGTATTTTGGCCACTTCTTCCCTCCTGCTTGGTTTCCTTTGGATCTGGCTCCAGACAGAAGTAGAGGTGTGAACAATAGCAGTGTGTCTGTAGCAGTACCAGAGACATCAGAGCTGCCTTCTGTGTATCTCTTCAAGTCAACATCTTTGCTTCTTCAGGACTTTTATGGATCCTCCCACTGAAGTATCAATTCACTTCTTTGCTTTAGGGCAGTTTCATTTACTAAGTCAGCTGGTCCTTAACTACCTGAATGCTTTGGGGTGTTTTGGTGGGGTGGGTTTTTTTGTGTTGTTGTTGTTGTTTTGAGGATTGGTTTTTTTGTTTCCAGAGTAGTCACTCATCCTCAGCACATGTCCTTGGGTAACTTCTCTGCTTCTTTGCCGATCAGTGACTTGATCTTTATTCTGTAGGAATGTGCATTCAGTGCCAAGACAATATTTATCTAAGATTCTCAGTAGTGGTAGCTTTTAATTGAAGGCAGACACCAGACTGCCCCATTACAAATAACATCTTGAGACAGGCCTTCTCCATTTCAAGCACAGTTTACAGCACTCTTAACCCTTCAGTTTTCAGAGCCTGGCAGTTTGCACATCCAGATCAGATGATCTTTGTTGTAGTATCTTTATCTGGGTGTGTTATTCTTTCATTCTTCTCTGAAACTTCCTGTCCCCAACATCTAGTGATAGCTCTGGTTTAGGTTTAACTGTCTGGCATCCTTCATCCTATTCCCATTGCTAGCCAGCTGTTGAGTTTCATATCTTGTGTACCCAAATTTGGAAAAGACTACAAATTTTTAAAAGTGTACGGGACAGATGAGCCATGCTGGAAGGTGGAAAAGAGTTTACTTTTTGCTAAATGCATTAATTTTTTGAGGATTTTTTCTCCTTACTGTGAGTGTTTCCTATTGCTTTTTCTTTGGGTAATGTATATATATTTTTTTTCCCTTAGGCTGTTGAAGATTCTGAGCAAGAAAACAATAAAAAGGTGACACAGGATGTTATGTAGTTTATTTTATTGCTTTATATATCACATGCATATTACTTACCATGCATTCTCAGTGGTTTAACAATTTTATGCTCAGTTTCACTGCACCTATTTTTGAAAGTGACTCTACCTCCTTTTGTCCTCCAGGGTTTCTTCTGCTATATTTTTATACGGGGATTAGGGCTGTCAGAAAATTCGGGGACAGACAGGAGTGCATGACCTTTGCCTGCTTAGAAGTATCTGATCTCAGTCTCCAGTGTCATGCACTAGGAAACCGGTTCTCTGAATGGTGTTGAGATGTATCATCCCTGCTTTATTTTTTCCTCTGCCCTTACCCTGACTGCACTTTGTTTTCCTCTCTCTTTTTCTTCCTTTTGCTTTCCCTTGGGACTTCTGCATTTATCTTCTCCCAGGAATCCCTTCTGTAAGACTCTTCCCACCTCTTTCCACTCTCCTCCTCCTCCTCCTCTTCTCTCATTCAAGCTGCTCCTGTTCCTAACCACACTTTGTTTCAGTCTGTGTTGTTTTCTAAGTGGGTTCTGCTTCTTTTCTTGAGGGGTGGGGAGGTGTAAATAACACAGAGATCAACTTTTCCCCTTTGTCTTCTCTATCCCCTGACAGGATCGTGTGCTGTTGTAACCATTCCTTTGTTTCTGTAGACTTTAGGAAGCATTCCATCCTTACCCCTTTCTTAAATCAGAGTTTTAAAGTTGTGAACAGTGCAGAGTATAGCCCTGCTCTAAAAATTAAGGGTCTGCAAGTGAGTAAGATAAAATCAGCGGCCAGTACATTGTCTTGGGACACTGCCTTTGAGGCAAAGTGTCACTAATGCAGTCATAGGGCTGTACCTGCAGGCTGCCATTGTGTGGGCACTGAGGCATCGAAATCCCTTTGACTCCCTTTTCCCTGTGGTTCCTTTAGGTGTAGGTGTGGATGGATCAAGATAGTCAAATATGATTAGCTGTTCTGAGCAGTCAACAGGAGGCACATTAAAGAACCCTGGGTTTTAGAGGATGGATGGTCAGTTCTTCCTGAGTTATTGGCCTTTCAAAAGTTAAGACAGTGAAAAGAACTGGTTTCATTGAGTAAATTTTGCCTGAATTTGACCTAAGCTCTATTAACAGCTATTGACTTAGCAACAAAAAATTATGCCTGTTTTCTACTAACACAGGGATGTGCTCCTTGGCGTATTTTGGGATCAGATCTGTGAACCCTCAATATGCACATTTCTGAAAAGCAGTTGGGTTGAGCCCTGATGATCAGCATTAAAATATGGTGTCAGTTTGATTTCACGGGCTGCTGGAAGTTTAATTCAGTCTCAAATGCACATAGAACAAACAACGTGTACCTGGACTCGTTCTGCTAACTCAGTAATTCTATGCAGTCAGAAAATTGTGTTCCTTGTGACTATAATCATCTTATACCAAGGCATAAATGGTTCCACTTCACATGGTTTCCATTCTCTGAGATGTGTCTGCACTGTCTGGCAGGCAGAGGTGCCATAACGCTGGCAAGTGGGTTCACTTTTCCTTTACTCTCCTGTCTCAGGGAGTAAACGAGTTGCAGTAGTGTAGGTTCTGTGAACTGCATTATCCTCCAAACCCGGAAAGGGCTTGGTAGCACTCCCTCGTACTGACTGTTTCCTGAGTCAATAAGGAGGGAGAACTTTCTGACAAACACGAGCTGCAGTCTGAAAATAAAAAGCAGCACTGCAAGAATGTTTGAATACACTTCGTACTTCCCAGCAGAAGTTCACTGTCGGTCTACAGTCAGATTTTTTGGTCACTGGTTCACTGGTAGGAGAACAACCAAAAATGCATGTGTGGGAAAAACATGATGAATTTGCAGAGATTGCTTAGCTTGACAGAGATTTTTTTAAAATTTCATTTCAGCGAAAAGAATGCGTTTCAAACCGGTTTAGGGAAAGGAAAATGTTGGAGGGGTAGATCCAGTTAAGAAGTGCTTCCTGATGTGGGTTCCTAGCAGATGAGATACTTGTAGAAAACTTCAAGTTCTGTTATAAATAAAATGCGTATTTATATAGGTGATGGATTCAGATTTTTATCAGTTGAAGTGGATAAGAATATGAACTTGGTACTGTGTCTCTTGTTGGTCTTGTGACAGCTCTTTGTCCAGTGGAGGATGTGATCTCCACATTTTGGTTTCTGTTAGTAAATATTAATAGTGGAACCTATTTGTGTTTTGATGTTGAGGAAGTTCTACTGAGCGCCAAGCATACACAATTTCTATCAGAAAATGCTTATTAAATCACAATTTCTGGAATTTATTTGACAAAGATGGATCGTTGTCTCCCAGCATTGTTCAGTCTGTTGGAATATTTAGCTTTTATCCCAGTGTTATCCTACTAACTTCATGTAATATTTACCCACTGCTTAGGAGCTTTTCTATCATCAGCCCTGTTGCATGCCTCCTGTAACACTGAGAGTCTTATATCAGCAAGAAAATGAATCCTAACTCGTGACACTAAACTTCCACTTTTCTCGTATTAATTTGCGCTGTCTTTAACCTCCTGCAGATTTGGGGATAATTTTGTCCCACCTTTGAAAAACCCAACAACAAGTGTTTGCACGCAGAAATAGTGATTGTTCTTTTTAATGTGTTTCCAGGGTTTAGTAACTGTGGAAGATGAACAAGCGTGGATGGCATCTTACAAATATGTAGGTGCCACAACCAATATACATCCATATTTATCAACAATGGTCAACTATGCTCAACCTGTAAAATTTCAAGGTTTCGATGTAGCAGAAGGTAACATAAAAGGTTGAATGAAATACAAGTATTTGCTTAACCTAGGTAGTTTTTTAATCTCTACATTTCCCGAGTTTAGAAATGAAGGCGTAAGAGTTTTTTATAGTTTAATGACCACCATCAGTATGTTTGTAGACCTGTTTCTTCTGATGTCAAGTTAGCATGTTATTCCATTAGTCATCCACACGGAGTCACTAAATTACTGGGAGAATATGAAGCTGTTGAGGTTGGTTCTATTCCATGGGCCTTTCCAACTGAGATGCTTTTTTTTAGTTCATCTTTCTCTGCAGTAAGGTGAGCACGACTGTCCCAGTGGTCAGCAGTGAGCTGATCCTGCACACCAGACCATTTATCATGTCGGTTTGCCTTATCTACCACACAGTGCAGGCTCTGAATAACAATCCTGTCCTAAACAAAAAATGAAAGTTGTGTTGATTTCCCAAGAAGTGAGACAGAAAAGCAAGTCAGAAATACTATGAAATTTCTCATCGCTGTAATTTGATTCTATGAAATTTCTTATCGCTATAATTTGATTCTATGAGTAATAGATAATGGGGAAAGAGACCAAACATTTCTGTATCCTGCTGTTATAGTGCATGATTTTGAGTTTTGATTCGTCATTACAGAAGTGTTTTAAAATGTCTTGTCTTTTCTTTCTAGAACGTAATATTCACCATAACATGTCCTCTTTCAATGAATCAGTCGGACTAGGGTATTTGAAGACTCATGCCATTGAGTTTGTGAAGTATCCTTTCACCTCCTCATCCCGCTTTTCTCCCAGTCCTAAAATAAACCAGTGCACCTTTCTAGATTCAGTGTTGCATGTCTACAAAGGAAAAGGGGAAGTACCTCACGGAAGGAGAAACAGTAAGATTAACATAAAAAGTGTGTTTTGATGTGGAAACACTGAAGATACCAGGACATGACTCTACATTTCTATGATGTTTTTATTTCATTTTCCTTGATGAATTCTATAGTTACAATAAACGACAAATGAGTCGGATATACCCAAAGGGAGGCCGTGTGGATTCCAGTAATTACATGCCTCAAATTTTCTGGAACGCTGGCTGCCAGATGGTCTCACTGAACTATCAGACCCCAGGTAGGCAGCAACGACCAGTGAACCTCAATCCTAAAGAATGGCTTGGGCAGTAACTTTCCAACAGATGCCGTGGATTTGCTTCTGGCATTTTTTGAGGAAGCAGACATATGGCTAAATAATACAGCGGGGTGGAATTACAGAAGCGTAAGACAAGGAGCAGTAAAAAAAGCCATTCACAGAAGGAAAATTCAGTCCCCTTTTATGGAAAAATAATGGAGTACTGCATCTTCTCTCAGAAATGGTTTTTATTAATAAAAAGTGTTAATTACAGGGAAATCAGTGCTTTCACAAAACACAGCTCTGGCACAGTTGGGTGCATGTCTGCAAAGCAACGAGGGAGTGCACAGATTAAGATGGTAAAAAGTAATGACTGTGTGACAAATGCATCTCTAGACCAGTTACTGCGAAGCGTTAGGAGTCATGTGCTCAGCAGCAGAGGATGGGGTCTGAGCTCCCAGCTGAGGGAATGATGCCAGGGAATGGAAATGCCTCTCCACGGGGTGATCTGAGAGGAGATGTATTGTTCAACAAAGGTGTGAGTGTAGCAGGGCAGGCTTTTTGTTGTTTTGATTGGTTTTTTAATTTATCTAGGAATGTCTTCAGTCATATATACAACAGACCAGTTTTCCATTGCCTTTTTCTGGCTGTGGCAGTGCTTTTGTTGTTGCTTCCCCCTCCCCGAACCGTGTCTTTGGTACTGCAGACACTCCTCATGGTCGTACCCTGAGTTCTGTCCTGCAAAACTGTGCCCCAGTTTCCCCAGCTGAGGAAGCAGGAGAAGGGATACACTGGAATATGCTGCTTGTAGAGCACTCCACTGGACGTGACACAGAGGCTGGGGCAGAAATACAAACCTCACTCTGCTGCCAGCACTGCCTCTGCCCACTGCATGTCATTCCCAACCCCTTCATATTGCACATTAAGAGCAGTAATTGTATAAGTGGAAGGGAGCAACTTTCCTGTACTCCTCTTCCGTGATCCAACTGTGTTGTCAAGATGAAGATGATTGAGGAAATAAAAATAACAGCTGCCCAGTAAATCCAGTAATAACTGGTATGGGCATATGACAATCTTGTATTTTGTGTATCAGAGAACCAACAGAACAGATTTTGTTCTCTTTGAAGGTACAGTCAGGTGGGCAAGAGAAATACCTGTTTTATTGCTGTTGTGTAAGTAGAAACCTGCAGGAAAACATTTTATTTTTCACAGAGTTCTGGAGAGGGTTGGATGAGAGGGAGGTTATGACATGTTTATGATATGTCTTTCTATATGAGTGCCATAGCAATGCACCCACTAAAACTCACATGCCTTAAATGTTGAAACTAAGCAATGCTGCTGTGATCTTTGTGGTTTCTTTGTGTGGTATTTTATTCAGCTAAGTCCACAGAAAACCAGTGGGATATGCATCTCACCTTCTTTAAAACATCAGGATACAGACAGCTTCATCAGAGGTACTTGTCTGTGGTCATTGTGAAGAAATACATCCTTCAAGGATGTCTCTTCTAGTATATTTTTTTATTCTGAGGTTATTTGCACTGTTAAAGCTCCTGTAGCCCTCTGTTATTCAAAGTGATCTGCAGAAATGGAGACATCTCTACTGTAGGTGCCAAAAGTTAGATGATGGAGATCCCATCCCAGGCACTTAACATGACCACAGTCTGTTGCTTCCCTGCCTGCCAGGTGTGTTTGAATTCAGGGAAAGACTGTTTCCTAAGCACAGCATGGACTTCAGAGTGCTTGGTAAAGCTGTTCCTCCTGTGAAGAAATACGAAGTTTTCCTGTTGCTTCCTTCCATTTCTTAGATGTGTGTTTTATATGCATTAATTTTTATTTAAACTGGTTATTCTGGACAAACAGTCTTATTTTCTGCTTTAGTTCATGATCTGCATCATTCAGCAGGAAAGTCAGTAAATTTTCTCTCTTGGCAGATTTAGCAATGCAGTTGAATCAAGGAAAATTTGAGTACAATGGATCGTGCGGGTGAGTGATACGGTTTAAACTGTTGTCACTGTGTTTCAGAGTCCTCGACTAAGGTTTTAATAAAATTCTGTCACTATTAATTATGTGTTACAAAAGGAAAATGGGATGCTAGGTGAAGAGTAGAAATTAGCAGAGTTCAGGGAGAATTATCCCCCATAAGGAGGTATTCTAATGAAATATGCTTATAATTATGCCCAGTTTTTAAATGAGCTACAAGAGGCTTTGTGTTCATATTATGAAGATCATGAATACTGTACACAGTTATTTAAATACATCTCCACCTTCTGTTCTCAGCCTTTCTTTGAAGATATGCCTAAGAATGGAGATTCATTGCACAGTTCACAGAATTGCCAAATTTACTTGGACAAGTGCAGTCTGAATACATAGGGAACATTTTTTTAATCTGTGTACTCTTAATTGAAGCACAGATTTCACAGAGAATACTGAAGTGTTTCATCTAAGTTCTTGCTCATGATTTTTGCATGACAAAGGATGTTCAAGTGATGCTGATAGATTTTTCTCAAATGTTGAGCATAGACCTTAATAGGATAGAGTGATTATTAACATCAGGAGAAGAGGAGAAGTTTAATGAATCACGGGAAATGACAGTCCAGAAACACATTAAAATCTGCAAACTCCTCCGGGGAAGGAACTACTCTTTTACTACTGCAGATCTTACTCAGAAAGAAAATCTGAGTAGATGGGGCTTGGTAAAATTCCTCATTTGCAGAATGGGCACACAGTGCTTGGCCATTCCATGCCTTTATTGCAGTTGTGAGCACTCTGAAAGAGGCTCTTGGCTTTGACAAAGGTGCAGTCTCTGTAACTTCAATCAAAAGAACAAGAACAGAAGAAAACCAAAGCTTTCTTCTGGCAGAGTTTGGTTCCTTTCCTGTTGGATCCACCAGCTTAGTTAAAGAGTACCTGCTTACTTTTGCCAAATTCTCTGAAGGACAGGCAAAATGATCAACTAAATTCCTGGATTCCTACATCGGTTTTTTGATATTAAAGCAATGTAGGGGTAATGCATGGTAATATTTTGGTATGCATTGTAAATGTGGTGGTGTTTCAGTGACAGAAAGGACATGAAAAACTGAACATTTCCCTCTGCCTGTACTTCTCTTTTCTCAGACTTGCAGCTTTCATGCTGATGAAACAAGATCCAGCCACTCTGGTTTCAGCATTTTTTATTTCACAGGCTGAAAACAGAGGCTAAGGATGTTTCTAGTAATTCCCTTCTGCCCCAACCTACTTTAAATTAACAAAATATTAAGAAATTGCATTTCTAATGGAAGAAAAACATTTTTAATGGAAGAAAAAGGAGTAATGTGACTTTCAAACAGAAACCATGTTATTAAAAAATGGGAGAAAACATTGACATTCTTTCCACTGGAATTTTTCTAGCATTTTTTAATTTCTGAATTCTGTCTAGGCCTTTATAATATTGTGTACCAATGATTCACTAGAGAGACTAGGGATGGATAAAAATTAATCTTCTAGCAGCTTTGTCTGTCATGGCCGCAGAATTAGCGAGATTTTTCTAGTTACACGTTTTCTTCCATCAGTGGAAGAGAATGTCTGTAATGTCTGCAGCCTTTCTGTGAGCAACTGCCGTTTCATTTTGATGGCAGAATCCTTGGGTTTTGGTACATCAGAGCACATATTGGCTTCCTTGATATGTTGATCCAGTGTAAGGTCCTCAGGGAGGTATCGCAAGCGTTATTGTGGTGGTACCTTTCATGCTCCTGTAATTAACAATCTGTCGGCACTGACATTATCAGTTGTTTCCCCCAAGGTTTCGTAACCACAATGAAAAAATTAGCATCAAGCTGAAATTTAGTGTATGAGTCTTGAACTCTAAGGAACTGCTTCCTCTGGAAAAATGAAATTGAAAAATCCCTCTGTGTTTTTCCAAAGTGTTAAAGTATTAAAACAAGTGAAAGCATCTACGTTTTATTATATGGTAACTCCCCGTATATTTAAACTGTATTATTCAGTTGGTTTGAAATGTCCTTGACTATATTGCATTTATTTTTGTCTTAAAATCCAGGATTGACTTCATCTCTCAGTAGCTGGTAATTCATAATGAAGATTAATATTTATCTGTGTTCCAGACAACCATAATTCTATCTTTTACTTCCTCACACTTGCAGCTGGAACGAGTCTGTATTTTACAGTGCTGTAGGAGAGTTCATTGTTTAAAGGCAGAACATCCATTTCATTTGTATTTAATCCAATTTTAATTTCCACTCAAGAATAATTTTCTCCTTTCTTGCCTTGAAATAAGGTATCTACTGAAGCCAGATTTCATGCGACGACCAGACAGGACGTTTGACCCGTTCTCTGAAACTCCTGTAGATGGTGTTATTGCTGCAACGTGTTCTGTACAGGTACAACAGCCACAGACAGCTGTCCTCACATCCAAAAGCACATTTAAAATCAGCAGAAATAGAATATATACTGTAAATGTGCTTGGACTGTAGAATTCAGCAAATTGTTTCCACTGGTTTGGTTTTTTTTATTGCTGGCTAAGACGCCTTTGTTTACTTGATCGGAGTGGAACATGACAGAATTAGAAATTATGTGTTATTGCACATTGTCATACTCTAACACCCTTCATGGTCTTTTTGAAACACATGAGCCCACACAAATGGATAGAGGAGTGAAGTTCATTCCCATGTACAATGTGAAATTGCACAACATCACTTGTCACCACAGAGCAGGGAGGAATCTGGGCACACATGGAAAGGGTTTTTTCAAAATGAGTAGAGGAAAATGGTTGATGTGAGGCAGGCCCTTACTTTGGAGTTACCTATGAGTAACAAAGTCCATAAAGCTCCTGTTGTAGTTCTAAAGCAAGGTTAGGTGTCAAATTTTGGAAGGAGGCTGATGATTGTAAAACCTGTTTTGTGAGCAAAAGACTTCAGCTTTCATTTAGCATTTTCCATATGCTGCATTTAAATGTCACACCCTCGCTGGCCAAGCATTCCTCATGCATTCTAGATGTTGAACTAAGTTCCATTTGCACCTCTAGAAGAATAAACATGTTTTATTAATGTTGTTTTTTCTTCAATGGTGATGAAAGCACAGTCCCTCCAAGAAGGAACTGGGATCAGATAGTTCCTAGGTCATGTATTTTGACAGTTACTTTTCTTTCGTGACTAAAACTAGTACAAAATTCCATATCAATTTTGTGATTAAGGAGTTGAGTGGACCAAAAGCCATCAATGATAGCCCTCAGCCACGTAACTTTTCAGATCTATTATCCAGAGTGCTCCCTGAAAGGATGTTAGGTCATGGAAACAAAAGGATTTGGAATGAGCTTAGGTCTGTGGAATCATGTTTCATTTTTTTTTTCTTCCCTCCTTGATTGTAGTAATGAAAACATTAGCTGTATTGTTAAGTAATAGATCATCTTGATGGAATAAAAATTTTCCCTGGAGTAATCACCTGACGTGGCTCGATTAATCCTGACTTGGAGTGAAATGGCAACAGATCTTCATATATGTAACAATACTGAGGAGCCGCCTGGGTTTCTTGGTTTTTTCACTTTTTAGGCATCCTCCACTTTCCAGACACGTTATATGGAGTCAGAGTGACACACGATTAGTTTCAAACCTTCACCTAAGTGAGAGCAGAGCAGTAGTTTCCTTTCACCTCTTGTGGTCAAGATGTATAATAGAAAAAAGTGCTTCTGAACAGAATGTTGGAAGTTGTGGAATAGCAGTGCCAACTCCGGTTGTTCCATTCAGTGTTTTCATCCAGTGAATGCATCTGTGAGACACTGGCTGGTTGGGATGACTGACAACTGCAATACCATAGCACAGTCATTCCAGGTGAAGGTTATATTTATATATCTGATCACAAAAGCCTTTCTAAAGAGGTGCAGTTTGAAATACACCATTTTCATATGAGGAACTAAACGCATCTGTTAGCTATAAACCATTTCTCAGAGCGATGGCAGTGAAAAATGACCACTATTTCCAATATTCTTACTTTGTACTGCTTTTCCTCACTCTGTTATTATGTCGCAGGTGATATCTGGCCAGTTCTTGTCAGACAAGAAGATCGGGACGTACGTGGAGGTGGACATGTACGGGCTGCCCACGGACACGATACGCAAGGAGTTCCGCACGCGCATGGTGATGAACAACGGCCTGAACCCTGTTTACAACGAGGAATCCTTTGTCTTTAGGAAGGTAGGATATGGCATCCCTGCAAAGGGCAGTTTGTGGTTTGCCAGCGCCTGTGCCCATGAGCTTCCCTGCCCTCCTGAGCCAGCCCTCCCTGCTTCAGCCTGACTGCTCACACGGATGTGTGCTGCTCCCATGGAAAAGGGTGTGTAGGGCCCCTGTTTACTGCAGTAAACAACGGAAAGCTGAAATCAGCTTTCAAGAGGCTGCATGGTTTTGGTTTGTTTTGTTTGTTTGTTTTTTTTTTTTTAAATTTTTGCTTTGGTTTTATTTTTCTAATGGATAACCTCTGTAGCTATCATATGATTTTTTTTGTTGTTTTTGTTTCCATTTGGCTTTTTCCTCCCCTTTGCTTCCTCCTCCCACTTGGAGGTAGCCACCTCCTGTGTGACCATGCCTGTGTTCAAGGTATGCAGTCTGCTCAGAATGAGCCCCGCTGGTGGACACCATCATTCCCTGGAGATTTCTTCTTCCCTGCCCTGGCAGTGGCTGCTATCTTGCACTGTTCCTTCAGCCCAGAGGGCAGGTGAGATGCTGCATCCAAAGCTAAGGTCAATGTCATTACATGGAAAAGTTGGAAGGGTGCTGTGTTCCTCAGGCGTGTTGCCAGCTCCCTCCTTCAGTAGTCCATGTGCATCATGTACCTTTTTTTTTTTTTCACAATACCCA
>VZTA01024095.1:428078-469946 GCA_013398855.1 Mohoua ochrocephala | reverse complement strand
ATGATACACATATATATATATATATATTTATTTTATTTTTTTTCTGTTGCCTGGAGTTTCATCCAGACTGCATGTGTTACAGTGCTGTCTTTGATAACATCTGTTTTGCTTACACTTGTTTTGTTGTCGTGCAAAATTGTTGCTCTTTTATTCCAAAGTTCAGACTTCTATTCCAAAGTTCGGACTTTGCCGAGTGGTGATAACACTTCACACTTGGGTATATTACACACTTAATCTGCTTTCCTAACAGCATAGCCAGTTTTTTAATAGAAATTTAGTTGATGCAAGAGTTTTTTCTGAACTCATATNTCTTCTTCCCTGCCCTGGCAGTGGCTGCTATCTTGCACTGTTCCTTCAGCCCAGAGGGCAGGTGAGATGCTGCATCCAAAGCTAAGGTCAATGTCATTACATGGAAAAGTTGGAAGGGTGCTGTGTTCCTCAGGCGTGTTGCCAGCTCCCTCCTTCAGTAGTCCATGTGCATCATGTACCTTTTTTTTTTTTTTCCCAATACCAAAAGAAAACCACCCCTTTTTTTCTTGGCATGGGGGATTTAAAGAGAGAGATCATTTGTCCGTCTTCAGTTTTTATCTCTCAGTCTTTATATATATATGATACACATATATATATATATATATATTTATTTTATTTTTTTTCTGTTGCCTGGAGTTTCATCCAGACTGCATGTGTTACAGTGCTGTCTTTGATAACATCTGTTTTGCTTACACTTGTTTTGTTGTCGTGCAAAATTGTTGCTCTTTTATTCCAAAGTTCAGACTTCTATTCCAAAGTTCGGACTTTGCCGAGTGGTGATAACACTTCACACTTGGGTATATTACACACTTAATCTGCTTTCCTAACAGCATAGCCAGTTTTTTAATAGAAATTTAGTTGATGCAAGAGTTTTTTCTGAACTCATATTCTGGAATGAATGTGACTTCAAGTGCTTTTCTCTGTGTATGAGGAGGCACAGGGAAGATGCTTAGGTACAGGCAATTCTGCTGCCCATGGCTTGCTGGCCATATGACCAGCACCTGCTGCTGTCTGATTTCTTACATCAAAAGGGCCACAAACTCCAGGGTGCACAGCTCCAGTCTGAAAGGGGGGTACCTGTTGTGTTGGGACATGGGTACAGAGGCCGATGCCAATATTTCTCATTACTACACTGCAGGGAGCAATCACAGGGGCACACGTTCTCTTGAACTCTTAGGTCAGCCAGGAGATTATTTTTCTTCGCCTCAGGCCCTTATTGTGTCTTAGCATTGTAATCAACATACACTGAAGATCAAGCAGGTGAGTGGCATAAACACAGCAGGAAGAACAACTCGAGCTGGAGATGCTGAAGGCACAGGGTGCACAGTGCTAAAATGTCATGAGGGTAGAAGTGCCTACCAGGATACCACAGACCAAATTCATGGAAGAGGAGACAATAAACTTAGTCCCCACTTCTGCTCCCTGGAAAATCTCTGTCAAAGACCATCATGTAATGAAAGATGTGCTGATCTGTGACCTGTAGGGGAGAGATCTTACCCGCCCTGTTTGGGTTGCAGTGTTCTTCTCAAGCTGATGGTTAACCCTACACAGTTGTTCTCAGGTACTGTGTTTGATTGTTCTTTTGTCACGTTTTCTTGTTTTTATTTTAATTAAAATAAAGTTTCAGTCATTCTAACCTGGGTTCTGTGTTGTCCCTCTGTTGTGTAAGGGGAGGAGGGGGTAAGTGCTGGTGGTGGCTGTGCTGGGAGTGCTAAGCTGCAATCGAGTAGAGCAGGATATCCATGAACTGCTCCCATGGGTTCAGAGACCAAAAGCAGACTTTATTTTGGGCCCCCCAAGACTGAAAATGGAGATGGCAGGGGGAAAGTCTAAGGGAGAAGGCAGACACAGTTTACTGAGGTCTTCCCTTTTGTCGCAGAGGCGTTGGTGAATAGCACCAGGTAGGGAGGGAGTGGGAAGTCTTTCCCAGCATACGGCCGAGGTGGGCTGGCAGAGGAGCTGCACCTCTCTGTTAGTCTGTCTCCTCCGCACTGCTCCGTGCACAGAGGCAGCCCCTCTGCTCCAGGAAGGGCAGGAGATCTCTTTGTTACTGTCCTGGTCAGCCCAGGTGGGGACTGGCAGATGCAGGGGGCTGCAGCATCCCTGCTCCCCGTGCATGCCTTGAACCTCCCACATCCTGAGAGCAGCACACCCACCTCTGCTGGCAGCACAGCATTTCAGCACTTCAAACATCCCCATCAGCCTGTGCTTGCACTCTCCTTGCCCTTTTGGATGCATCCCAAATCCCATCTTTCTGTCATAATTCCTCCTGATCCAGCACTACCTGCCCTTTGATTGCTGCTGTATCTGTCATTTCCCATGCAGTATTTACCTGCCTTCTTATCAGTGTCACCAGTCTTCAGTAATGAAAAATAAACATACAAAATATTTAGCTGGTGTAACTGTGAGCGGCAGGATTTACATAATCTGAAATCTAACCTTTATTTAGGGTGAAAAAAGCTTTTCTAGGAAAGATTACTTTTGAAAAGTGGGGTTTGCAGGGAATGACCTGATCTTACAGTGATGATAGTTTCTGGCGTACAAAGTTCACACATGGGAGGCAGAGAGGGAGCTACTGTATCAGTGTCATTGAATGTCTGCATTTTGTGGCTTTCCAGGTTATCCTCCCTGATCTTGCTGTCCTGAGAATAGCAGTGTATGATGACAATAATAAGCTGATTGGTCAGAGGATCCTGCCTCTGGATGGGCTGCAAGCAGGTTACAGACACATTTCCCTTCGGAATGAGGGCAACAAACCACTCTCGCTTCCAACGGTTTTCTGCAACATTGTGCTTAAAACCTACGTGCCTGATGGTTTTGGAGGTGAGATAAGCCTTTATCTCGGTGTGCTGTGGCTCTTGAGTGTTGGTGTGCAAGTCCTGAAGTGCTTTGGTGTCACTGTGCCAGCCAGAAGCACACATGCAGTGCTGGAGGATGGAAAGATTCAGTATCTTAACTCTTGGGATCTCTGGATATTGAGTTAAGTAATCTGCTTTTTGACTAAGTGCCTGCCTCAGTGTTAATGATAAAAGCATATATCTACTAAATGACAAAATAATGGGGAAAATAAGCTACTACTACTTAGCTCAATTTGATTTTCTCCGTTGACAATTTAGTAAGAGTCTTTTTTTTTTTCTAATTATGTTGTCTGACATAAATATCTGTAAGGTTAGAATGTACTTTATCTATATTGGTTGGCCTATAGGTATTAAAAAAATATGCAGAAATATAGTTTTATCAAACAAAACCAATTCTATATTCTTGGGAATATTGGCGTATTTTTAGAAATGGCCAGTGAAAGAATTCACCATCCAGAACCTCTCTGCATTTTTCTCTCCCGATTTTGCATGTTTTTAGTGTGGTTCAATTTTTTGGGGGTTCTCAGAAAAGTTATTTTTAATGTGAGCCATTTCTACAATCAGGTTGGCAGAGCTGTGGTCATTTATACTGAACGGTGGCCAATTGCCACGTGTGTGTGTGTGGGAACAAAGAGCTGAGAATAATCATTACACCACTAAAATCAGTGTAATGGGTGAGTTCCCCCTGAGGGTGTGTGCCTCAGGGAAAGGGCTTCTTCACCCCAGATGAAATTTGCTTGGATATTGGACAATACATGAACATGAAAATGTAAAATAGGAATTGCACTAAATGTTAGTGCTCTGACTCTGCAGCAATTACCTTAGGGCTTGTTGGTGAAAGATTATTGATCAAACCAGTGTTTTTCTCTTCACAAAACCTATTTCAAACCTGCTGCCTATGCAAGGAACGGCTGCAATTCTCTGAGTGTGATTTCCATGGTACAAACTGAAGGAAGGGAAGGTTGACCTAACCTATCTTCAAGTCTGTGTTTGCTGGTGTTTATCCAGACTTTAAAAAATTAACAGGCTGAGACTTCAGTAACATAATATTTCATGGAAAAAAGTGTTACAGAATCATTTGCGTTGTTCACACGTGAAATCCTGGTTTCTGGCAAGGCAGCTGGAGTTTTGCCACAGGCCTTGGAGCACCACCATGCCATTATGCAGCACGTTTCATTGACAGGATTTAACTGCAGGGACTTTGTCTTAAGAGAAATGTAAGCTTCTGCTTAAACTTGAGATTCTCAAGGGTAATTGAACTATCAATCTAAGAGACACGTTTAAGTGTGTCCTTTAATTCTTACCTGAACTGAAGCTTTTGACAGTAAATGACTCAGTTAAAATATTTTCTCACCTGAGGACGTGCTTCTGATTTGGGAGCGATGTTTTACGATACCAGACTTTTTCTACGAATAGAATTTAAACTTAGCACTGAGTTTGATGTGGCTTGAGCTGCTGAGTGTGCTGGACCCATAAGGAGAAAAGATTTGTTTCTTTTATTTTTTTTAAACTGCATTCTACACATAGAGAAGTGAAAGACTTGTTTTTCAAAGAGAATTTCAACACCAGCTTAGAATTTGCAGATCGCGTGCGACGCTGTCAGCACTGCTGTAGATGGTTTATTGGATAGAGGTAGGAATACAATGCTACCCCTCAGTAACAATACTGTTACAGTAAAATGCTGCTAGAATGAGAGAACTGGTTGTTGTAGTTTACTGTCAGCAGTGGCAAAAACAGACTCCATGTTAACAGGAACTAAATGAGTTCAATTATAGTTCTCCTTTCCCTTCCCACATAGGCTGGATGTGCCTCATGCATTTTCCTCTTTGGTATAGAACAGCAGCATGATGAACAACTGGGAAATAACTTCTGACACTCAGGTGGAATCATTAGTATGCTGCTGGCATGTGGTTTTTAATTACTTATCATCTGCAGTGAACTTCTCATTGTTTTATGAGCTATCATTAGGATCTCCATGGTTGTTTTAGCAAACCTGTAGGAAGGTAGAGCTCAAGTCAGCAGCTGCCTACTTTCTTTTTTCTTTCTTTTTTGTTTTTTTAACCTGTATGAGTAAGATTTAAAAATGTGCCCTGAATAATAACTAGCATGGGTGATGCATTGTAGGCTTTAAAAGATGTGTGGTTTTCTTTTTTTTTTTATTTTATAGCTTAGTAATTTCTTGTGGTTTATTTGCATCAGCCCCTCTGTTCCCAGTAAAACACAACAATGGCACAAATTGATGCAAACGAAGCAGCATTCTCCAAAGAGAAGCTGCTATAATAGAAATCTGTAGTGAGTAAGCCTGGCTGCTTAGGTTAGTGGTCGCTGTCCTCTGTAATGTACTCTTCCAGTGATTCCCAGAGTTTTATATTTAATTGCAGTTCTCCCACAAAATGCTGCTCCCCACCCCCAGCTCACCTCCCTGGGGAGAAAGGGAAGCGTAAGCAGAGGACAAATGACAATGTGAGAGGCAGGGATGAGTCACATCCCCCTCAGAAGTGCTGAGCCTTTGGTGATGTGCTTGTGTGGTTACTTACACAATGCACAGAGGTCCTGCTCTCCCAAACACGTTAGTCATCTCTACCTAGAAGCTCGTGATAATCAGGTTCAATTTTCAAGTGACGCATCGTGCTGGCAGGGTAGCCCTGGGTTTTCATTGAAAAGTGCGTGCCAAGGACAAAAAGACATCCTTAATGAGTTCGGGAGAGGAGAAGCAGTCGGTGCTGAGCCACAATCCATTGCCATGGCTAAAAATAAATTCTACATGGCTTTTGTGCATGTGAAATAAATTTCAGAAGACATCAATGGGCCACAGCAGTTATTGGAGATGACCTATTTGTGTAGATAAACAGAGCTTTCAAGGGTAGTGCAAAGTGTTTAATACAACTTTTGTGGGAATGGGAGACCTGTCTGTGCTGTGGCTTCGGAGGAACATTCCACAGAACGACTCAGGTTGGGAGGGAGATGATACAGCCCAGCCCCTACCTTGCACAAGAAATTTCTTGCCAAAGCTTTTGATGGGTTGGATATTTTCACTTTTTTTTTGACCGTTGCAGTTAAGCATGGAAAGGGATTATTCAATATGCAGGTAAAAAATTCCTGGGACCTTGTCATCCTGTGCTTGCACATTTATCATTGCATATGGAAAACAGATTCAATAATCTGTCTGGTACCCAGGGCTGTGATACCACTGGTGGTACTGTGTCATGTGCAAGATTCAGATATTAGTCATTCCTAGAAAAGCCATTTCACAGCCTGTCATGTTCCGGACATGGAATATCACAAAGGCTACTGAGAACAGATTTACCTGATTGCTTTAACCCACCTGAAACTGCTCTTTAGCTCGGAAATATAACAGCATTTTCTGCAATTCCCTGCAGTCCCAAATCAGTCAGCACCCCCTCAAATAACCAAGGGACAAAGTTAGTGCTTCGTGGCTCAGGAGATCCCATCCTGTTCTCAAATTCTGGAGTCGTTAACTGAGAGGAAGTTAGAGCAGCTTCAGTCTGATGAGTCACTGGGTTTTTCCTAAATAAGGTACCTGGATTAATACCACACCTTGGTGCATTATGAGCTGATCCATGTTCCAGGTGCTGTGGAAACAAGCACTTCCAGTCCTGCCAAATTCACTACAGAAAGCTGGACTCTTGTTGCAAGCCATGTCTCATAATAACAGGGATAGAATAAAGCTTGTGTAAAATACTAATTTCCAGATGCCTCCAAAGCTCACAGAAAGTTGGTTATTTTTTTTCTTACAGATATTGTGGATGCTTTATCAGATCCAAAGAAATTTTTGTCTATCACAGAAAAAAGAGCAGACCAAATGAGAGCTATGGGTATTGAAACTGTAAGTAGAATCAATGGCAATCACAGCCCATTTATGTCCATACTGCACTCTTTATTTAAAGAAAACTGGTCTTTCTCCAATCATTGCACCTTATCATTTCTCATTTTCAAATATAAGCTTCATTGTCTGGCTTATGTCATTTACTGAAACACTCACTGACTTTTCATGGATCACAGTAGTACATCCTTTAGAAGGAGAAATTTCAATAAATGGGGACGGAGTTGTATTTTAGTAAGTAGCTGTTTGAAATAAGTTACAAGTGCTTTACTGTGGTGTTGTTTGAAAATACATTGCAATTTTATTATGTTTAAAGTAAGCAAGTTCAGAAATTTCCCATGCCAGCGTTTTACACTAGAGGTAAAAGAACAATCAGTTTATTATGATGTGGATGTTTCTTTCAGAGTGATATAGCTGATGTACCAAATGACACTTCAAAGAATGACAGAAAAGGAAAAGCCAATAATCCCAAAGCCAACGTGACACCTCAGAGCAGCTCTGAGCTTCGACCAAGCACCACCGCAGGCTTTGGGTCCGGGACCGACGCTAAGAAAGGTACACAAAACCCACTCCCTCTGTTCTGAAGTGATTCAGAAAGTCACAGAGAAACACTCATTACTCAAGTTTAGTTTTGGAGTTATATTCATTCTTATCATTTTGCCATTGGGAGTCGCCTTTGTCTAATTGCAAATGAATTTTGTGTATTACTAAAATAACTGTATAAAGATAATGCAGCTTTATTTCACCAGGTGACCTCTTTGTGTAGCTGTACACCTATAGTATACAGCGATCTATTTTTTAATATATGTGTGTATATTATACACATAACCTGCGTGACTCTGGGAATAGTTTACTAGTAAAGATTCCTGGAGGAGTGCCAACAGGAGTGACTATTATCTGGCATAGTCCACAGAAACTCTTCTGCTTTTTTCCTCCCCTCACAAATCCCTTGGCAGAGTTGCAGATTTAAGTAATTAAAGGTATTTAGAATTCACTGGATTCTGTAGAGATTTCCTAACAATTAGAAATGTTTTCACAGTGTGGTTTCACTCTGAATAGTGATTATGGAAATGGCATGTTTATTGTAAAAAAAAAGAAATAAAGCGTGCTCATTTATAAGTGAGTAAGTATTTTTCCCTAACTCTTCACTGTTCACTCTACAAAGTCATTTTATACAGTCAAATGGGATTATTTGTTTCTGCCATATCATCACAGGTAATGAAGATTAAGTGCGAAAACAAATTTGTACAGCTGAGTGAAACACAATAAACATTTCTGTTAATGGGCCACAAGAATTACAGTTCACTCACTCATCCACCTTGGCCCAAAGGGAAAAGGAGCACGGAGGGCTCTTGTTCTTAAATTGAAGCACACGTGGCTGAGTACACACTTGTGAAGGGATCTCTTGAGAACCAAAATGTCATTTCTCTGGAGTCACTTTTGGCAATGAATCAAAGGTTCAGGTTGTCTCTGGCACCTGAACTCTTTCAAAAGTTCTTCCCTGGTGTAAAGCCCAGGTCTCTTTATGCAGCGAGGTGTTTTCTTATTTCATGTATCATCACCAAGATGCACATGTGTTAGTTTTATTGTGCATTAACTGAGCATGAAATTTGCTGGGGTTGACAACTGATTCCTGGTGGCCATGGAGTCAGACCTGGACAACTAAGGAAATGTTCTATGTAGTAAATGTTTTAAAATAAAATCCTCAGAAAGTCTGTTTAAACACAGCCGCCTGATGCAGGCCTGCTCTTAAACTGAGATTTCAGTACTTAACACATTCCTGTCTGCAATTTTTATCCACATTCTTGCATGTTATAATAGAACTGTTCATTTTTATATCCCATGTAATGATCCTCATTTTGTATTTCTTATCTCTATGATTTACTAAGATCTGAATAATTCTACCACTGTTAAAATACACAACTCATCTGGCTATTAGAAATTACTTATCCAGCAAAACGGGGAAGGCTTTCAAATGCACAAGAATTGTGGGCATTTTTTGGGTCTCAGATTTTCAGTAAGAGTTAAATCACTTGTGTTTTTGAAAACTTCAGCCTCTATCTGTGCCTACATCTGTTCCTGTCTCATTTACTAGACTAATGTTGATACCATATACTTGAGCAGCATCTTATGCTTCTAAGAAAAGAAAAAATTCATATTCCCTAAGGAGATTGCCTACCTCTTCTCCCCCTTTTTTTGTTTCCTTTTTTACAGTGTCTGAGCATTTTCCAGTTAAATTCACCTTAAAAGCCAGAAATTCCTTTTCAAGGCAAAGGAAATCTCATAGTCCACAGGCACTATTAAGAGCAGTTAACTAAATATATTTGCAGTGTATTTATACACAGGCAAACATTTCTGTGTGAAACCTCAGAAAAGCCTAAAAATTACAACTCTCATGGCGTTATATTGACATTTTTGTTAACACTTACATATAGGATGTGCTTAGTAGTTTTTTAAAAACCCTTAATATGTCACAAAGCATTTATTAAAGCATAAACATGAGATGAGATCGGGTTTTGTTTGCATTGCAGTTAAAGTGATCAAAACATATTTTCATTTGTCTACACAGTAGTGTTAGTCTTGTGTGATTGATTGAAATTTCATTAGAATTTTCACTTCTTTTGGTTTTGTGTGTCTCCTTCATTTTTTTAAACTCTCCTTTAGTCTTAGAGTGCACTGTTGCTCCTTTTCCCATGGCCTGGTATTAACCAAAAAGCAAATCTGACTTTTGTTACCGCACAAGCTGCAGGTAAATTCTCCCTCCTGTGTTTTAACCTGAGGAGAAGCACACCCAGCCTCAGTTAATCCTTTGGTAGTCATGTAGAACCCTACCCAAGAAACCTCCCCGCTGAAAGAAGTGGTGCCAGAGCAATCTCCAGCTAGGGACCAAAATTCTGAAGTTGCTTTAATATTCATAAATGGTTTGCTGTGTTTGCTGAAAAGGAGCTTTTTTTTCAATTCTTAGATTGCTGTGTTTTGACACTTCAGTCCAGAACTGTAAGAGATTAAAATACACTCATTGATTCAATTCTTTTTCCACAAGGCAATTGATTGAAGAGTGCATGGGAAAAGGAAATTAATTGTATCTCAGCTATATCTTGACAAATAATTTTCTCATTAACCTGTGATTATGTTTTTTATGTGGTGAAAGACGTTAATTAATTGCGAAGTTAAATGTAGGTTGCTGTGGTAAAACTCAAATTTTAAATATGAGAAATGCTAGTATGTATGACGTTTCAGATAAACTGTATCAATACCTCCCTAGGTATAGACCTCATTCCTCAAGTGAAGATAGAAGATTTAAAGCAAATGAAGGTAAGTGTTGACACAAGCTTTTCAGGATGTGCTCCTAATTTTTTGTTTGAAGTAGCCAGGATTTTACCTGGTTAAAGTCAATACGGCTGCAGAAAAATTGATCCAGCTTCTCTTTTTTTTAGGCTTATATAAAGCATTTAAAGAAACAGCAGAAAGAGCTGAATGCCTTAAAGAAGAAACATGCCAAGGTATGATCATTAAGAGTTCTCTGAGCCTAACTGAAAACAGTTGCTCACTAGCACAGGCAGTTCCTAATTAAATTATAGGGAAAAAGACCAAGGAGTGGTAGTTGGACTCCCAAGAAAGGCTTCTATGTTTGAAATGTACTGAAATATGCTGCAGCGAGCGCATTTTCCCTGTGGCAGCCCTTTGTGTGTCTGCCTGAGACTGGGTGCACGTTTGTTCCACCCTTATAAACACCCGAGGCTCACCTTTTCCAGGTAGTGATTTTATCTTGCTCCTTCTTGCACGACTTATTGACAGCTGGCATGGGAAAAAAGGGCAGAAATGATGGGAGGTGGTGCTGCACTGAAGACAGGCGCTGGAGAAACTGCAAAATCACCCGAGAGAACTGGGATGTGTAGCTGAGAAATGAAGTGCCCTGGTCCTCCTCGTTTGTGTCTGTGTTAATCACTTTATAGCCAGCTTTTTCTTGGCAGTGATACCACAATTACATACAACACTACCAATATACTTCGTGTTAGAAAATCACAGCCAATTTTCCCCTGCCCTCTTTCATTAGAAAACCATTACACTTGTTACAGAAAGAGTTATAATAAGTGAAAAAAATTAATCTTAACTTCTGAATTTTGGCAAACGCGCAAATCCATTCTGGGCTTTCGGGGCAGCTGCTCCCTTGCTGTCTTTGCTTACAAATTTCACTGCAGATCTGATGCCTGGGCATTTTTAATATCAGTCTTTGTGTTTATTTTCGTGACTGTTGTTTGAGTGGGGGACTCTCTGTACAATGAAGTATGAAGAAATTACTTTCAATAATTGGCACTTTTGTGAGGTTCTTAGTATTGAAAGCCATATAAGAAAATTAAATAGTTGCATTTCAGCCTCCTTACTGACTCTTTGCAGAGGGGAAATGAGTGATTTCTGCCTTTTTGTGTTGTGTGCAAAGCCCATGCTCAAAGAAAGTGTCTGTCACCAACACTTTTTGATATCGACAGTTTCTAGACCTTCATAGGGTCGATCTTTTGGGGGGGCTTCTTATTTTTAGACACTACTTTGTCATTTCATTGGCCACCAGCCAGCAGCTTGCTATAGAAATGGTCCTGTGGTTATGTAGAAAACAGACGTACTCAGGGGTCTCTCTCCATCGAACACGTGACCCACAGGATATCCGAGCCAAGACAGCGCTTGCTGATATTAAAAAATATGATCCATCTGTTCAGGCTTGCACTTGCTTCCTCTAATCTCAGGGAAAAATTGCCAGCCCTAATGTAACAACGCCGTGCACTCAGAAGGGCTTTCAGCATTAGCTCAAGCACACCTATTTCATGTCTGAGCCAGCCTGTCTCCTGCTGGTGCTAAGCACAGAGTGCAGGCCTGTCCTAACTACAAAGTGCCTGCCTGGGGCACTCCTGGCACAAGGCTCCAGTAAGGGCAGCTCCTGGAATTCAGAGAGTCTGAGCAGGAAAGTGCAGCCACTTAAAAAGTGCAGTGTTAGCTCAGAGTTGATCTCAGGGCAGTGCTCGGTGTGCTCAACACTGTTCTTGGTGCGTTTTATCAGCTGGGATGGAGCAGGAGAACTCTGCAGTTGGGTTATCCGTGATCAGCCTCAGGAAGCCTGTGTTTGAAGCAGACTGAACCTAAAAGCTCCAGAAATAGGTTGGCTCTTGTTTAACCATAGACACTCCAGAGATCTGGAGGGGTAAGTAAGCAGAAGGGAATTGTTCATGATGCTTAAGAAAAGTCAAGTCTAATGCTTTTCCATCTAAAATTGGCTTTGGAAAATGCATTATGGAAAACAAAAATGAAGTGGTGCCAGGCTTCCCAGCACACAACACTGTTGGTGGTGTTCTTCGATGTTATCTGTCATTTATTTACTTCTGCTCAGCATTTCAGCCATTTTGGCTCCAGCAGCTAGGATAAAAATCCCTCTGTTGGGATTGCTGAAGAGCAGATGATTGCTCTTGTGAGCAAAGAGCATGATGCAAACCTCAGTCCAGTTGGAAGCTATCAGCCTCTGGTGCTGTAGTATTCCTCGTGTTTGACTTTTGAAAAACAGTGGCAAATTCATGTAATTGTCACCATTTGAAAAAAGTCCGTGTTAGGAATAACTTCTCTTGACTCTTAGCTCTGGTAACCTGTGCTTTTGGTAATTTTAAAAGAATATGTCCAGTCACTTCTGCATACTGTGCAGAAATGCATTTCTTTAAACAATGCATGCATAAAAACACCTGCATTTGGCTGCTTTTGAGGTAAAGTGTTTCCTGCCTGCATTCCCTGAAGTGACTTTAATCTCCCAGTGTGAATATTACCGTGCAACCGCAGAACAGCTGATGGGTCTGAACCATGTCCTTTGGTTTATATCTCTTTTTTATCGTGCTATATATTAAGTACTGTTTAGGTGAATGATCTGGGGTGGCATCACAGGCCGGTGGACTAAAAAGGGCAAAGAAAAGGTCCATAGAGAAGAGACTCAGTCACCAACTTCACCTGTTAGCAGCCTGCTTTTATGGGCCCCTACTTCATTTTAATATTTTTCAGGGCTGTCAGGTAGTTACTGTGCTTTTTGGGCTAGACAGAAGAGGAAGGATAGTGAAGGATTACCTTGATATATTCTCTACCAGCCAGCAGCACAACAGAAGATTGTGGTGTACAGTTCTGGAGGTTTCAGACACGACAGGGAGAGTCACAAGTGCCCCTTGAGGAATTTAATATGGTTCTAGACAGTAACCAGAATTGCATAATTAATATAAATCCCCAAATTCATCTCCTGCACTTTCATATTGACATTGAAAATATGTACTGTTTGAATTAAAGCCTAGTAAAAAAAGAACATTAAAAAATCTCCATTTCACAACACAAAAGCAAGAGTACAAAAGACAATGGGACTGCAGACTGATAAAGTTCTGCAAAACGGATTTTTGAATTGGAAGTGTTAGATCCTTCTTTTTATTTCCTCATCCTTGTATTCTGTAATGGGAATCCTCCAGACCTCAGTCTTCACTTGTACACAGTATTTGTGTTGCTTTAGGGAGATACCAGGCAGGAACAACAGTTTGTATAATGGGAATTTATTTCCTCTTCCCTTTAACAGACTGAACTGTGATTTCTGCACACACACACACACACACACAGGCCCCAAAGGAACAGTATATGACTCTTTATTCTTTTCCCATGGATACTCTTGCTGGGATTTGAGTCTTTTTGTACCAGTTAGGTGGCCTCTCAGAACACTGGCAGAACTGTGGCTTCAGTCTGTAATGACATGTAATTTGTGAATGTATTCATGTGAAAGGCGTGCAAATTCAGTGGGGTTGAGGAAATCATGAGAACCTACCTGAGGAGACTTTTACCTGCAAACATATTCTGAATCCACCTAGAACGTGTTACCAACTGAAACTTTGCATTTGAAAACAAAAGATGCTACAAAAACCCACTCGTATTTCTTAAAGTCTTGACAGAAGTTTGGGGCACAGTATCGAGGTGTGATGGATTTTCTTTTGAACATAGACAGAAAATCAAACTTGTACGGGGAGGAAGACCAGGGAAGGAAATGAGGGGGATATTATCCACAGTATGTTTCAGATGCAAGAGTTGTGTATGAGCAGGATGTAGCAGTAGAGGGGACCTGCAAAAGATTTCAATGGGCTTGTGATAAAGAATGAGGGCTTGAATGATGGTTGTCCTGAGGGAAAAGCGGGAATTCTAGCTCTGCGTGATGTGCCCTCTTAGATCATGGAGTGGGCAGAAGTCTCATGCTTTGCAGAGTTTGTGCTTAGTCCTTGATGGCAAGAATGGGACAGTTCTGCTCATTCAGAGGGGAGTGGGCAGTTTGAGAGGTGCTCTCAATCACTTCACCTGTGGCTGGCTGGTGCTGTCAAGCTTGAGCGATTCTTTTCACTGTCCCTATTTTTCCCTGCCTGGTTAGTCAATGTAAACACCCCCTGGTGAGGCTGGCATGTTTTAATATCGACAGAGTCTATTTGTTTCCCTTTAAATCCTCTGTGGAACAGCAAATTCAGTTCCCCACTCTGAATACAACACTTGGAAGCTGTATGTGTTCCCTAGGGAAGTGCTTGGCAGATATATTGGAGTGCTGGGGCACAGCCCAGTACTAGATTTTTTAAAGCATTGCAGCATTTGTATTAATGTTTTGGTAAAAGTGAGTGTAAAGTATTTAATTAGCATTTTTAGAGGGAGAAACAGTGATAAGGCAAAGGTGTATAGAAAATAATAATAAAGAGCAGTAGAATAGCAAGTGTAGAATAGATGCAAAAAGAGCTATAAAAAATAAAGTCCTGGATGAAGCCATATTAATTAATGAGGTTCTTTTTGCCATGATTAGATAAAATGGAGGGCAATTGGGTATTAGTAAAATTGCACTACAATAGGAAAAATAGTTCTTTCATTTATGTTAATTCAATATTTGGTGCTCTCCGTGCTGGTCAAATATTTGCATCATTATGAGCTGCTGTTCTGATAAAGGAGAATATAAAGTCAAGTTGTATTGCACAGCTTGCTGTCGCTTACTAAAGGAGATGCTCTGCCACAAGGTGGGATTTCTTAATGGTAAGGGTTCTGCTGTCACTGGGGGTCATGGGCCAGATCTTCAGAATTGCACTTAAATGGACATTTATTCCAACAGATTACTTTTTTTCCCATCATTACTTTGTTTCAAAATATACCATATTTTTATGGTTCACTGCAGGTTTTAATTTTTCAAACAAAGAAGAAATGTTTTAGTGCTCGTGGTGGAATACCTGCAATGTTTAATACCACATGATATTAAGATTAAATTCCATTGTCAGAGTTGTCTGTTCGTACACTGATATTTCTTACACTGGTATTTCTTTCCTATAAGAAAATTGAACATCAAAAATCCAGCAACCTAATGGTAAGGTCCTACTGTTTTCCAGGAGCACAGCGCCATGCAGAAGTTGCACTGCACACAAATTGACAAAATAGTGGCCCAATATGATAAAGAAAAGGTATCATATGAGAAAATGTTAGAGAAGGCAATCAAGAAGAAGGGGTAAGATATTATTTTAAATTATTTTTCTTTAGACTTAAAATAGATTTGATATTTTATGCTTTTGTGGTCTGGAATAAAGCATTCATAAAAAGGTCATTGCAGCTTGAACCAGCATCCTACATCAACCTGAGAATGAGCCTAGCTCATAAATATGGGACTCACTCTGCCTTTCTCTAGTCTTCTGCTGTCAGAATTTTAAAAGTAAAAGCGAAGGAGTTTTATTTCTGTGGTCTGGTCTGGTCTGGTCTAGTCTCACTGCACTCCCCAGGGAATGTCACTGTCGTGTTCAGTGAGAGCAGACTAAGGTCCTCAACAGCTCTAATGCCCAGAAAGTAGCAATGATTTGATTTTAGGGGAAAAGCTGGCTTTTAAATCCTGAATGTTTGAAAATAATAGACTTTTGCTGTGCTGTTGAGTTGAAGTTTCTTTTTGACCAAAAACCTACAGATCCTCAGGTGGGATAAATCAGTCTTACTCCTTTGACTTCTTGAGTGTTTTGATTTGCACAAGCTGATGGCCTGGGATATTATCTGTGTGAATCTCCTGCTTGTCCCAGAAAGGTTCCTGGAAGATGCTGATGGCTTTAATAAAATGTCTCATTCTAATTTGGAGTTAAGTAGCAGGACCTGCTGTTGCCTTGCTGCTCATCTGGCAGCAGTTTCTCCTCTCCACCTTTCACCCCGTCACTGGAATTTCATTGAGACAGCAGGAATTACTTTAGTTCCATATCCAGCTAAGCTAATAGTTGCTCTTAATTTCATATTGTTGTCATCTGGCAACAACAGCTGGCAGCAACTCACTCACTGAACATAGATGCCTGTTTGGCACTGGATTCTTCCAAGAATACTTTTTCTATAAATTATTTGGAATGGTGGTGGGGTTTTGAGTGTGCATGTTGTAATTGGGCAAAGGAACAGAAATAGAACTGTCAGAAGTAAACAAGGTAAGGAGAATTCTCCTCACTAAATTATTTAAAGCTCACAGTTCATGCTGTACTTTTTTGGTCCAAGACAGGAGAACTGTAAGCACACGAATACTTCTAATCCAAGGAGTTTCTTCCAGAAAATGACTACTACTCCAGACAGAGAGGGGACAACTGCGGGACTGATTAATTTAATGTGGCTTTGATTCAATTTCATTGAATACAACACAGCAGAAGGTTACCGACAGAGCTGGATTTTTAATTACAGTCAGGTTATTTACTACAGGGGCAGAGAAGTGAACTCTGGGCATTGCACCAGAATTATTGTGGGGGCAAAAAGGTTTCCCTGTGCTCTGGTGTTTAAGAATCTCAGTGTTCCTGTTGGCCTGAGAAGGAACCAGTGCCTCTGCCTGTCCCGAACAAACAGCCAAGGAAGGTGTGTCAGGAAGTTAAAGGTGGAAATGGCTGTCTCTGTGCAATAAATATTGGGAAGTTCTGGATAACAATGCTGTCCAGAGCACCCCAAAATGGGACAAGTATCAAAGCAGTTGATAATTTGATTCCAAATTTGAGGTCACTTCATTGGCTACTTGCAGCATCTTTTCCTAATTTTATAACACTTCTTCCACGGACACCAAAGCCTGCAGGATAGTTTCCTGTTATGAGTTAAAAATCGAATTGGAAATGACCACTCAAGAAGCAGCTCCAATGCAAAGCCAAAAACTGTTCCTTACCGTGACTGCATAGCTTCCATGGACTCCAGAGCTCTCAGTCACCTGATGGTTCTTTCAGTTTTACAGGACTAACTGTTGGCACCTAATTAACAGCCAAATCAAAATCAGTATCAACACAGACTTCCTGTGAAAACACTTTTTAATGCCATAGCAAAATATTTTAAGGGCTTCCTTCAGAGTGAGCCCTGAAAGCCCATTCTGCAAGGTGCTTAGGCTCACCCTGGCTGTGCAGTGTATTAAAGACCATGCTTAAAAGTGAACACATTTGTTGACTCTTAAAAATTTTATTGAACTTAAATGATCTGATGAATCCAGAGTCCTGGGTTCAGTGAGTACAGGACATGCTCCATTTCCTTGACTATCATTCCGGAGCATTTGCAAGCAATAAAAGTTGTAAGAGAACTTGTAAAATGTGTTTTCAAGGCATTCATATTGAAATTGTCAGATTATTTCCTGACAAAAAGGCCTTTGATAGGTGTAAAGACAACTTTCTCTTCTGAGCTTGTTGTGCGTTTTTTTTTGTGGTCCATTTCTGCCACATGGTGTGACAAATGCCAACTGCATATTGTTCAGCAGAGGAGGATTTTTTAATCACATGCTAATTCACTGACAGATGGACAGGATTTTGCTCCCTGTGCTATTTCTGTCATACACTTCAAATGCTTACAAATCTCAGAGAGGCATATGGGGATAGGTATGGTTGTGTTCCCACTCTGAATTGGAGTCAGGGCATGTAAAGATCCTTCTGATTTATTGGGACTGTCCAGAAATCCGAGTGTATCTGTGTGTGTGAGCATGGGTAGGTGACACGGGGCTGGGCTGTCCTTGGATATTTGTTCCCAGCTGTGATCCCATGGTTCAACCACGGACTCTGCCACTGCAGCTGGGGCCAATTCCCATTATGCCCAGCGTCCAAACTGGCTGGAAGTTGCCTTGGGATATGATGAAAGGTGTGTTTCCAGAGAAGGGATCAGCTGGTGGTTTGGATGTCTGGGGTTCTGAAGAGTCCAGTGACTGAACTAATTAGGCTATTTGGGGATAAAGTGTGTCTGATTCACACCTAAGAATCAGCGTCTTTCATACTGATCGACAAATCAAATATTCCATTACAGCCACACCCTGATCACAGTGTGATCAGAGACACTTCCCCTTTCCGCTGCTGGGTTTTTTCAGGCAGAGGTAACAGTGGTCAGAACCTCTCTCTATGACTTTAGATTGCTTCCAAAGTGTCAAAGCAGTGTTAGAAATACCTACACAATTTCCCTTGCTCTGGCTAGAAAATAAGTGACTGGTGGCCCTTGGGAAAACAAGACACACCGCACTGTTTTCAGTAAGGGCTCTCCTGGTACTGTTTGATGATAAAATTTTCTGCTAATTTCTGTGAGTTTAGCAGTACTTTGATATGAAAATAGGATTTAAACTTGTTAAGAGTTTCATAAATCTCCTTTTCTGGAGCAAACATGGATTAATGTTACTGCAGTCAAGCAATGACCATCCTTATTAGGGCCAGCTGCAGCTGATAAATGAACGTGTCCCTGTCCAGACAGTGGAGCTGCATCACTTTACATCAGTGGATAATCCAACACAGAACTATTACACTGGTGTCCAAATAGACTTCTCTCAAGATCATTTTTTATTCCAGGCCCCTCCTTTGCAGCCCATTCACTTATTCTCACAGAAGGACACCTACACTTTCTATAGGTGTTCAAATTTAGGGCACTCAAATCACCTTGTGAGGTAATTATTCAAATGACTTCGTTTTCTCTGCCTCAAAGTAAATATAAGTAACAAAATTACTTTTAAAACAGAGTCTAAAATCATGGCAAGGCACTGAATAGGCCTGTAAGTTTTCAGGCAGAAACTGGTTTCTCTTGGCAAGGTATTTTAAGCCTGGAAAAGGAACCAAGTATCATAAATGGAGATGCCTGACACATCCTCAGCAACAGAATAATTGCTGGGCCAATCTAGAATTAATCATATGGTGTTTGAATTGACTGATCATTAATCCAACAATATTTTGTAAGTTGTGAATGAATTGCCAGAAGAAATAATTTCATTCCAATACGGTGCAGCACTTCAACTTTGATTAACATTTTAATTAGTAAGAGCTGACTGAATGGGGAGATGTTTAACTTGTGGCACACACTCGCAATTTTCCTTTTTTTTTTAGAGGAAGTAATTGTGTTGAATTGAAGAAAGAAACGGAAATTAAAATTCAGACACTAACATCAGATCACAAATCTAAGGTAAGCAAACGGCCAATTTTAACACATGCAACTTCTGAAAGAGAGATTTTGAGACCCAAGTGGTAGTTAATTTTCTTGGAAGCACATGAATCCTTTTCAGCAATAATAACATGTTGAAAAGAATGAGAGTAATTGAGTGTCTAAAAGTGTTTCTTAAATAAATTTTTTAAAGCAACATCAATTTCCTGCTGTTTTGAAATTTCTGAAGGAAGCGCCATATTCGTGCCTCGTGAAGTGAAACTGGTCATTTGTGTCAGCTCCAGTTAAACAAAGAGAATGTGTGTTATATGAGATTTGGATGCTAAACACATTCCCAAAATATATACATAAAGAAGTTTCTATTTCATTTTCCATCATTGTCACCATGGCCTTGATAATCTTTTTCTTATGGAATGAGCAGTCTAAGTTGCTCTTGAGCCAAATGCCTTCTTATTTCTAATGGGTTTTTTCCCCCCCATTGCTCCATTGCTTTGTTTTCTCCAAGGTCTTTCTTGGGGAATAAAAGTACCCTGGGACTCAACCTCAGTTAATTTGGAAAAGCTGTTCTCAAGCTCATGGCTCACACGGAGTTGCTCAGAGCTGTTTCCTCTGTACCTCTATCCCACTGCTGTATTCACTGACTTCCTATTCCCTTTGGAAGTTTTATCCAGGACTTGTTGACATGTTTTTGAAAGCTGTCCAGACTAGAGGGTGGCAGGGACACCAGAAGGCTCATCCATGTACAAAATCATCTGGAGGGAGAACAGTACTGGAGACTGACCCCAGTGAAAGCTGAAACCTGTGAAAAGAATCAGACAAGAACAGAAAATACACACAAACACAGCCACATCTTTGATGCCAAAATAAGTTAATTTTCATCTTGCCTTCTTTTAACTTTATTCTCTTGTTTTATTCTTTCATGTGGAGAAGATCTTAATTTTCTTAACAAGGTTTGCTTTCTTGTTGCTGCCCTCTCAGTTGTAGATGTAGCAAACCCCACCAGGAATAAAACCTAAAGTACTCTCTTATCTCCCTGTCTTCTTCCCCTACAAAAAGTCCAGAACCTTTTCCTTAAAGAAAAGCAAATTTATTAACTTAAAAAATAAAAAATTCATTCCTCTCTTAGTGAAACAAACTCTCTGAGGAGCACTGGCTCCCAGTCATCCAGACATAAGCTCCAAAACTGATTTGAAGTTACATTACATAGAAATTTCTTTGCTCTGATCTCTCTCTCACCTGTGTCACTCACAGTCTGGAGTTAAGTGTCATTTGTACACAAGGAACATCCAAATGTTCATTAATCTTCCAAATCCAATAAATGTGACTCATATTCTCCCTTTCCACAAATATATTCTGTTTACTGAGCCCTGTTCCTTTCAAAATCCTGCTTTCAAACTGGTTCCCTTTAATTTAATCCATACCTGGAAAAAAAGATTGATTTTTTTGTCCACTCCCATGTCAGGTTTTCAGATGACATTTTGAAAGGAGACTTAAATGTAAGATTTGAAATGTAAGATGTCAATGTAAGACTTGAAATTCCAAGCTTCTGATTATTGGATAATTCCCAAAGAACTCCTCTGCAAGTCATCTCCCTCTGTGGTTTCCTCTAATGATTTTCAATGTCCTGCTCACTGTGGTTCCATCAAAATTGCCCAGATTATTTACCAACCTACCTCTTTTGTTTCAACTGCTATGTGTGGGCCCTTGAATTATTCCTGGAGATCATTCAAAGGTTTGCAAGCAACAGGTTGGAAAACAGTGCTCAAGACCACAGGGAAATTAACTTTTATCTTAGATGAAGGTAGGTGCAATTAAATTAGATTAAATTCTGAGATGCTGAATGCATTACACTGATATAGTGGGAGTTTGATTAATTAACAGTTGTTCAGCATTTCTCAGCATTTGGCCCACTAATTTTGATATCAGATTGGAACATAATTCATCTTTAATTACAGCTCAGGTCCTCCAGTACAGCTCTGTGCCACAACGTGCCCGTACACACCTTTAGCACCTTTTCATCTACAAAACTCCTCCTGTCACGAGGAAACATCCAGCCCGAGTTTGACACAAAATATTGAAATTAAATCTGAATGTCCCAACGTGTACTTCACACACAATTAACCTAGCAAATGCAAATTACTCCCCTGCATTAGGAAAGTAGGTCCCAGTATCAAGCGGGCAGAGGATGAAAAGAAAAAAAAAAGGAAAGATTACTTCAAAGATCATTCCTGCTTGAACTTGGTGACTAAACAAACTTCTTGAATATATGCTCTGCAAAAGGAGGTTTCTTATCAGGATTTTAATTAGTCTCTTAGGCCCAGTGTAGGAACAGATGAAAGGACAGGCTTGCAAACACAGTCTGTGGAACAGGAAAGAGAGAAGTTAGCTAATGGTTATTTTTCCTATCCTTTAGGACAAGCAACACTGCCTTAATAGCAGAAAGTAGGACAAGAGCACAGCCCAGTGAAAATTAAATAGTCATTTCAACTATGCTGCTAATAAATTGGAGAAAAGCAGGGATGTTCTCTGAATTTACTACAGCTGAACTTTGAAGTGTATCACAGATCTGCAGCAAAATTGGATTTCAGATGATTTAATGGCCATGAGTTCTAAGTTCTTTGCAATCCGAGTCAAATTGGGTATTTAAAGTCTTGTAACTGGTGTTTGGCACATCCCTTACATCCTTCTCGTCAGGTTATATCTCGCTGTACCTGAAATGAGACTTCTGCCTTGGTGGAGATGTAATAAAAGAAAGCTTCTCTGTCTCTCACATCCCTAGAGAAAAGCTTGTTTTACAAGGGGGTGTATCTGCTTCTAAGACTGCCTGCTGCTTCTGGAATTAGTAGCACATCGCAGCACATCTGTCCGTGCACACAGGCAGGGTGTTTTTCCGATTATTACTCCCTTCTTAGATTAAATACTTTATCTAAGTATTACCACACTGTCTGTCACCTTGCAGGGTTTTTCTTTGGGAGTTGGACTCAATAATTCTATGATTCTTTGGTATAAGTTTACCTGAGATTCAGAATTCCTGCCTTCAGGTTCCTCTGTGGTTTATAACATTCACCATTTCAAAACAATTATCACATTGTTCATTTGCAATGAGGCCTTGAGTCTTTGCTCCTCTGTGTTTGTTTGGGCTTTGTAAACTCTTTGCAACTAAGTCACAAAATACTTGCTTTCACCATGGCTTCCGCTATTTATTTCACTGTTTTATTGTCATGCTTCTTGTTTCATGCGAAGTTCGTTTTGCATTTTCTCTACAGCGTAAGGAGGCTTTAAATAACAGCAAACTCTTCTTTTGTTTACCAGAATGGTGGTGGTGGTGGTGAACACTTGGCCTCCTGCTCCCTGGGCCACATCACAGCACTTGTCTTTTTGAAATATTAATAATTTCTAACACTGTGACTCTGGGAGTTTTCTGAGGACACAGTCCCTTTGCTGCTGGGCTCCAAATTACACCCAGGATTTTGGACTGATCTACCTGCACCATTTTTAATTCAAATTGTGGATAGAGCTGACTCCATGTGGAAACTCTGCATTGAAAATAAATAAGGAATGTGTTTTCCTAAAACCCTCAGCCATGAGTTTTAGCTCTCCAAAGTCCATCCTAGGTCTCCCTGGGGGTTGATAAGCCAAATGAGGTCACTGTTGAGAGGAGATTCTTACAACCTAACTCAAGTGTCTTGGTGCTTGAGGCCCTGGAGATGTAAGAGGGGCGTTTCCAAAGAGTATCTGAGTGATAGATTCTGCTTTGGAATTGCTCAACTTTTCACACCAGTGGTTCAAGGAGCTTGGGCTAAACTTGGCCCAAACTGAAGTGCCTTAGGTGGTGCCAGAGGTGAGCTGGAGTGTCTGCCCCTCAACTTCTCAGAAACTCCATCTGAAAAGTTAGTCTTTCTTCCTTCACAACATCCAAGCATTTCTTTTTACTCATTTTAAAACCGAATCCTCATGTTTTTCTGGCTCTGAAAGCACTACTTATGAACACCTGATTAAAAATACTACTCCCACAAACTGCACCACATCCTTCATATCATTTCATAGTTGACAGGCTCTGGGCTTAGTAGTACACTTCCCCACACACACAAAAATAAGCATGGCTCATTTTGCTGGAGGCACACTGGCTCTTAAACCCCCTGATGAATTGGACTTGTGTTAGTCATACCAACTTCTGCCTCAAAAGGCTTTTGTTGTTTTCTGTAGAAAACTCCAGGTTGCTCTCTATCAGCTGCTTGTACCTGTTTTGATATGAGACCACTATTTATTTAGTTATAGTTAAGTGCAAATCTGGCTTTCAGGGAGTGGTAGTCATCCTGATCTGTTCCAGAATTACTCACTTCTTTATTTCATCAGATTCCCTCTTTATCAGGCAACATGAGCTTTATGTAAGAGGCCCTTCAGAGGAGCCTCTCCGGGACAGAATGGACACTGGGGCTGATAAAATCTCCACTTTTTTCACCTTCACCACTGTGCGCAAGACAATTTGTTCTTCATTATGCAAACCCCAGCTAAAATACTGGCATCATTCTCTCACTTTCTAAGCAAAACGGTGGCAATTTTTGATAGAAGGGATCAAGTTTGCTTTCATCAAGAAGATGACCCAGATGTTATTGGTTGTAGTTGAAATGATTACCTGAAAATGGATTTATTGAGAGGCACATTTTGTATACCATTTATGGAAAAGTAGGATAGCATGTCAAAATACCCAAAGATAATTATTAAAGGTTAATAAAACATATCTTTCTATTAGCTTCTTTTCAAAATCAATGAGTGTGATATATTATTATAATAACCACTCCGGTGATTTAGGCTTCTTAATACTGTCTCTTGGGAACATTCCAAAACTTTAATCTCATTATTCTTGTGAGTCTTGGGAGATAAGCAAGAGAAGAATACTTGTCAGATTCCCTGCTGACTTAATGAATATAAAACAAAGATACGTTGCCCATCGTCAGATTCAGGTTGTACTAAATACAGAATTTCTCTGGAAACGCTCTGTTTGTGAAACTGTCTCCACAAAATCAAAGGCTATCTTTAAGCCCTCAGAGAAATCCTGCTCACTAGGTTTTTCCATTGTTAAGTTCAGTCCTTTTAATATATATATTTTTCTTGGCAACAAAAGTGTGAAACTGTTTTATTATTAACTCGGTGTTGGAGAAGGTTTTAAAACAATGGCAGTACAGTGAAGAGCCTAGTTTTTCAGCCAGTCTATTCAGGGCACTTTAGGTAATAGTGTCCTAATAGCAGGGGTTGGTTTACATCCGTTTTTCTACCACCCAGCAGCGTCCTCAGTGGCTTTGCTATCTGTGAAGCAACTTCATTTGTGCAACTTCATTCTTCACAATTTAGCTGCGTTCTTTAGAACCTGTTTTATGATTGTCTTTACATCACCTTCAGCAGCAGGAAGAGTTGCTGTATCTAGGAGCCCTCTAACCAAGCTGTCGTTACCTTCCCACAGGTCAAAGAGATCGTGGCTCAGCACACCAAGGAGTGGTCCGAGATGATCAACACGCACAGCGCCGAGGAGCAAGAAATCCGCGACTTGCACTTGAACCAACAGTGTGAACTACTGAAGAAACTGCTCATTAATGCTCACGAACAACAAACCCAGCAGCTGAAATTTTCCCATGACAGGTGAGCAGGGCAGTGCTGCCGAATAACGAGGGCTTGGTTTAGGTCTGCTCTGTGTAATGCTTTAGTTTTTTTTGCATTGACAGCTCCTGTACTGCTGCCAAAGGCACTGGGCTGAATGCACGGTAGAAGTAAAAGAAGTGACCATACAAGGTTTAGGTAGTGTCCTGGTTTGAAAGACAGGTGTCTGCTAAGGAAGACGGGAACCTCCCGTGGAATAGAAAATGTGATCCCCTTCCCTCCAAATTATTATAACTCCAAAATTACAGGGCTCTCAGGCAAAGATATGGGAAAAGGAATAACAGTTCTTTACTAATATATCTATAACACGGCAAACAAACAGCAGCAGCGGCAGCAGCCCCAACCAGAGCAGGAACCCAGCCCCAGCCTCTCTCACCGCAGCCCCTTTCCCCTTCGCTGCAGTTCCGCTCACGGCCGCCAGGGGCGCTGCTGGCTCCGGGCGGGGCAGGGCGGGTGCGATGGTTCCCCCGCGCCTGCAGGGGGCGCTGTGGCGCGAGCTCAGCCGCGTCCCCCTCATGGGGTAATGGCGGGCGCAGCCGGCAGAAGAGATGGAAAAGGGGCTTCCTTTACAAATTCATGGCGGGCAGCCGGTCCTGCTGCCCCTCCATATGGTGAAAATGAGCTGTAGCAGGAAGGCAGAGGCGGGCACACCCAGGGCAGGGAACGAAATGTAGCTCCGCAGCTGTAGCAGGAGCCGCGGGTGTCCCAGCAGGCAAGGGGTGCAGTGTTACAGTGTAGCCAAAATCCCGGAGCAGTGGCAGAGAAGCAGCAGGGCTGGGAAGTGGCAGCCCTCCCTCCCCAACGCAGCTGGGAGAGGCTCCCTCGGAGCGGGAGGGCCTCAGGGTCCCGGGTTTTCCCCTGAGGCACCCCAGTAGATGGTGAGGGTCCTTTCTAGTGAGGTCGGGTGTTAATAAGGTCCTAGTCCAGTGGCCGCTCTTACGCGCAGAGCTTCACTCACGGTAGGAGAAGACAGTAGGAGACAGAACCCCACAGTGATGGCGAATTCTCCCCACAGCAACCACAGCCTGTCTCCCCTTTGATCCCAAGAGCGAGAGGAGCCAAGCCCAGCCCCTCACCCTCCAGCCAAAATCTCGAGATATCTCTGCCCTTCCCAAGAGAAACGCCCCTAAGCTACGAGAGTGCAGCTGCACCATTCCCCCCACCTTGTCCACTTCTTTCGTCTCTCTCAAGTACAAGTCCTTATTGTCTCTTAGCAACAAATGGGACAAAATTCCCTGAGAGAAAGAAAAAGGAAAAATCCTAACCTCCAACAGGTAGATGTAGGAATGGGCTTCTCAGCTGATTTAGATCATCTGAACCTCATTAAAGGCAGCAGGGGTGATGAAGCATTGGTAGCTTTCACTGGCTTTACCCAGGAACTTAAACTCAGGCTGGAAACTGAGAAGTATCAAATATGGAAATGTCCTTCGGAGTTGCTGTCAGCTGTGGACTCATGTTTATAGCACTGGTGGCTGTAAGAAAGATCCATGAAAGTGAGGTCAAAAGGGTTTGCAGGATAAGCTACATTAGTCTGATGTGTTATCTTCATACAATATCCTGCTATAATCACAGAGAAGATGCTACATGACACTACTGCTTCTGTAATTAACCTTCCTGCCTATTTGAAATCAAATAAAATTAAATACACATCATAGTCACAGTGCTAAAAACGGTGGCAAGTAGAGGAATAATTTTTTTATCCTATGTTCTATTATCCAAAGCAGCCTAAAAGCATATGAACATAAAATATGTGTGTACACACACACACATATATATATATATTTTATACATATGTAGATTCATATCTAATTGTCTTCAGCACTTTTCACATAAAAAGCATGGGGGAAAAGAAAGAAATAAATCACATTTGAAGAAGGAATTGAAATGATTTTTTTAAATTCCTGGGTGAAAAAACAGCTTATCTTTGCATCAGAGAGAACACATGCTGGGACCTGCAAGCTTTCCATCCAACAGAGAATTGTCCCAGCAAAAGGCTTGCACTGAGCTCATCTTTATGTTAATCTCTGTGTTAACCCATCTATTCAAGCTGTCCTGCAAAACACATCCAGTCAAATATGAAGTCCAAAAATTGTTAAATTATTATACAAATTCATCATTCAAAAGTTATTAGCCAGAGGAAGGTGCAGTCCTTGGTGCTGTACCTCTAAATCATACTTGGCTATATCAGCCCAGGAAATCACATCACTTTCTTTTTGGAGTCTTTTTTTCTATCCTACTTGAAATTCATCAGAATACGTGGAAGATAATTTACTTATATATGGCCTGTGAAAGTAAATTTTTTGTTTTCTTTTCCATACGTCTTTCCATGTTCTCTTAACTTTGCTAGAAGCTGTCATTACAGGCCGCTATTATATATACACTAAGGCAAAACTTAACATTTTCTACAAGCCTTGTTTCCTCATAGTTTTAATATTTGGGTTTAAACAGCCCTCTATCATTTCTTGTCTATGATTCTTATATTCTTAGCAATGGATTTTGCTTTCTTGTTAGAAATCATCTGTGTTCAGTCCATGTATTGCTTTGCATGTAAAGCTACTGAGAATCAGATCTGCTAATTTGCATCCTGATAAATCCTGAGAACTTTCTTTGCTCAGCTGTCCCAGGAGTAACAACCTTCAATATTCTTTCTGCTTTATTCATTGCAATTTGGTGTGTTCCTGCTTGTTTGGGAATTTGTGTGGCAGTCCTAAATGTGCAGACGGGGGACTTTCCTGTTTAAAACAAATTTAAGACTGTGTCTGAATCTATGAATATTTCAGGAGAATTTGGACTGTGAAATATTGAAATGTGAATAATAATAATGCCCCGAAGAGACTTCACACTTCATAATTTGCAAACTTTCTAATGTAATATATTGTGTGTAGGAAGACATAAATGCATTTATCTGTAGAGGCCAGGAGCCAATTCGGGTATATCCACAGGAAAGAAGGGATCTGTGTGAGGGCAGCGTGGGAGGTGGAGCAGGCTCTCAGCAGGCTGTTCTCACCACTTCCCTCTCTCTGAGCTGGGTAATGAGTTGGATATCACAGCACAGGGCACAGGGCTGGTTGCAGAGATCAATAATCTAAAATGATGCAGTTGCCTGCTGTAGGGAAGGTGCTTTCCCTCCATGTGCAGCACAAAAAGCAATTACGGACCATGCTTTGGGCTCATTTAAAAACAAAGCAGAAGGCAGCAGATACTACTAAAAACCTGAAGCTTATTGAGCTCCAGGGGTGCTAAGCCCCCTGCCTCCCCAGACTGAGTTACCTTGACTGATCTGGATGTGGTGATCCTGCAGCAGCTCAGAAATTGGGGACATGAGGCTGTTATTCACAAGCATTATGTACTCCAGATAAAATCATCTGAGAGAGAGAGAGAGAGAGAGAGAAATTGTGTGGTGGGTTTTTTTAATAGAAGAAGAGATTTCTATTTATTTAAACAATACCGGTGTCAGAAAATAACATGTTAATGCACTTTGATGTCATCTAAATATAAATATAAATTCCAAGGATAGACTTACATGCTCAAAGTTAAGTATCCCTTCAAAAGACATGTTTGTGTAAATTTCAGAGGTGCAGTCACTGTGACACAGTGGGGAATCAGCAGCTAAATCTTGCAGTGCCACATTTTTCAGAATCCTTTTTTTTCTTATTTTCTTTACCATCCTGGCTTATCCACTTCTTCCAGTTACCTCTGGCTCCAGGAACCACCACTGCTTGTGGGAGGGAGAGTGTTTTTCCTGGAGACAACGTGATGTGTTGGCCCTTTCAGCCACCTCCGTGGCCAATGCCTCATTTCTAAATCATCAGTGATGCACAATAGTCCTCAAATCCTCTTAACTTCTTTCACTCTAAAATGGTATCTGATGCAAACAGGCTAAGTCAGTTTGAACACCTACACTAACTTTTTTCATATCCTTCAGCACAGTAATCAAAATAAATTATTTCAGCACTCCTCTTAAGACAGTGTGCTTTAAAAATCACTTCAATTTCAGTAAAGAAAATAGAAGCTTTTATTTGGAGAAAGGCCTGTTGGAATGAAATGTGCTCTCAACACATCATTTTTTTAGCGCTCAGACTGATTTTTGCTGTGCTACCACTGCTTTTAAATCTGTGTCCAGGAAATGTTTCACCTTACGAACTCTTGGAGGAAAAAAAAGAAAAAAGGCATCACACTTTTTTAATAAAAATTTTAGAAAGCTCTCTCGTTTCACAGGAAAGGCTAAAAGGTTCACTGAGCCAGAAAGAGAAACCAAACACCGGCCTGACCATGGCCTAAATCACTCTTTTCACGCCCAAAGGGCTCTCCTCAGGCCCAAAGTAGAAGTTTTAAAAGGAGGTCTGTCAGCTCATAGCACACTAGCAAATATTATTACTGTTGATATTGCTGATACCTTCTAAGTGCAGGATTTGTAAATTTTTTAGGCAGTTCTAAAAGATAAATTGCATTTTCTCAATATCTGACAGTAGCTCATACTAGGACAACTCGTACAATAGGGAGAAAAGAGAGGATTTTATACCCTTTTACAATATTCAAAGTGTAAAAATGCTTTAAACTGGTCTTTCAGATTGTATTCTCTGGAATAAAAGTAGATTTCTGGATGCCTGCTCAAACTGTGTAAACTCCACCCAAAGGCAGGGAATTTTCGTGTGGTTTGTTCTTTCCTCAACACTTCAAGGAAAAAGTAACCACAGTGTAGAGGAACCCAACCTCCACAACAGTTGTATCTTAGGCATTAATGACTTTGTTTGGTTTTGCCCAGGGAAAGCAAGGAGATGCGTGCCAACCAGGCAAAAATATCCATGGAGAACAGCAAAGCCATAAGCCAAGACAAATCTATCAAAAACAAAGCTGAGAGAGAGAGGTGAGTATCCCTTCCTGACAAGGGAAGAATGCTGTCGAAGGCTGACAGGGGAAGTCATGGATTAATTCTATTAAAACCATGCTTTTGTATATGGAAACAAGGTCTAATGGCTGTGCTGGATATATTTTTAGATGACCATTGTAGGAAAAAAATGGTGATTTTCTCATATTTATCCTTTTAATAACTCTGATGCCCTGATCATCTTTGACTGACTAGAGTAGGTCTAATCACACTGTTACGTTTTCATTATTGTACTTCAAGAGCATTATACTTTTCTGCTTTTTCAGTGAATGAGGGCCTGACTGAGAAGGGAGTAAAAGCAGAATCTACACGATGATGTCTCATAAGCCTTCAGGGTTTCCCTTTCGCTTTGGCCTTGCCATCTGGCTCATTCTTTCCTTTTTTTACATCCCCTCCTTGGCACTGGGCTATTTTGGTCCCAAAGCCTGAACCTGTTCCTGCTGAACCAAGTCCCTTGAGTGCTGCACACTCCCAGCTCATCGGGAGGATGAGTTGTCAGTGCCCTCGGTAACCATTTGCTTTGTTGTGTCAGACCTCACTAATGACTCCAAGATAAATCTGTTCCCAGATCTGAAAGCAGTTCTGGTTTGCAGGCTGATTCGACTTTTTGAACTATTTTTGTTCTCTTTCATGGCAGAAATCTTAGGAAGAGACACTTTAATAGTATATTTATATTTTTGCTTAAATAGCAGCTTTAAGAAGCTTGCAGTATTGGTGAGTGTAACTTTGCCTATGATCATCAGATGATTTTTTTTTCTATTAACCACTCCTAAGACCCACAGCACTTTTTATATTCCAAAACTGACAGCAGAGTGCAGCAAGGGTTGCACAAATTAATTAAACAATATTTTTTGAAGTTTTGACCACCACTCTTGAGTAAGGAAAAAGCAAACTTCATTCACAACAGTCAAGTCTTCAATCATGCTGCCAATTTACTTGGAAATCTCTTAAGTGTCAAGTTGTGTAGCCAGAGGAGTGTGCAATTTGCCATTAGTCCCACCTGGTACAGATAATCAGAAGACAAAATACACCTTAGGAGTTTGTGATTCTCTCTATTGTAGCTTTTGGGTTTCTTTTTTTCCCAATGAGTCTTCATGGAGAACGTTTGCGTTTTTTCAGGCGAGTCAGAGAACTGAACAGCAGCAACACAAAAAAGTTCCTGGAAGAGAGAAAAAGGGTAACTATAGCCTTGACAAGTCACTGAGCACTGTTTCTGCATATTCTTTTTCATTTCTCTGTGTTGAGAATCCAGCTCTAGTAGACTTTTTGTCTTTGCTTTGTTCCATGTACTTGTAGCATAAAAGATCTGACATCTATACAAGACGAAGCTGTTCTGAATTAACAGAATTACTGTTCATTCCTGTGGTTTTGCCAAGTCTATGTGTTATGTGCAATATGCACAATATATCTCTATTCATTATATCTAGTAATTAATAAGTAATTAATATTAAGCTTTTCTTAAGATTGGGTGGTATACTAGGCCTCCTGTGATGTTTCATGCCATCTAAATGGGGCAAGACAGCATGTATGTGTATATCTTTCAGGCAGGTTTTTATTTTACTTGTTAATAATGTGTTATATTCTCCCCCCCGACTATTTTCTCTCAATTACAGCTGGCAATGAAGCAGTCAAAGGAAATGGATCAGTTGAAAAAAGTTCAACTTGAGCACTTAGAAGTCTTGGAGAAGCAGAATGAGCAGGTATCTTGTTTTAAAGGCTTAGGAGAAAAGCAAGCTAGAGAGAACAGTAACCAGAGTCAGGCTAAGTAGAACCTTCTGAATGTAAGTCTTTACCAAAATGGAGACTTTTTCATGGTCACTCACCTACTCGGGAGTCAAAATGAAAAGAGGTGAGGTAACTTAAATAATGATGCATCGCTAGATTTGTTTCAGCTGAGCCTGTGGGAGCTGAACTGCTCAGCCAGAGTGCCCTTTCAGCTGTTCAGCCACACTGATACTCCTTACCCGGATATGGCAGTCATTAAGGACCCAGCATATCCATTTTAATTACTCCCCAAAAGTAACTCAAGCAAATCTGTTGCCTTCGTTTTGGAACTTACATTTCTAGTACTGATTGAAAAATTAGAGGTGAAACGTGCCCAGAGCATCTCTGAACTCAGAGACAGTGAGTTTGGACTGAATTCTAGAGATGTACAGTAGCATGGGGAGTTTTATCTGTACTAGTACACCCTTTCCTAATTAAAATACTTTATTATTTTCTGCTAGTTTATAAGCCCTTTTTTTTTTTTTAATTGAAAAACTACTTGGCAAGGAAACGAAAATTCTAATCTTATTTCTGGTGGAAGCAACACTATGTTCTGAGCAGTTCCCTTGCTGAAAGGTTGAGCCAGAAGAGCTGGAATAATTGCATGACTTGCAGTACTGCACTTAAAAATGTAAACTGCAAGGGGAATATACCCAGCAGTTCAGTGAGGTGAGAGAGAAGGGGAGCATTTAATACCCACGGCTTTCCATTTAATACCCATTACTGTCACGGGTTATGCACTCACTCCTGTGTTTGTTAAATGTTCAGAACTTGAACTCTCTGGAAGACACCATAATACAAAGTAAAGCCATCTTGCAGAGGGGTAGGGAAGGGAAGGGTACAGGCAAATCAAGCGTTTCCACTGTCAAGGAGAGAGTCCTCCAGCCCCAAGGCTGCACCCTGGGTAACTCCCAGGGGGTGACAGCTCTGTAGGATCTCAGGTGGCTGCTACCACCCAGCCCCAGCCACTACGGCTCTGCTGATCACTCCTCCTGGACAGCAACCACGAGTCCCACTCTGATCCCTCACAGGGTTGCTGTAGATGCCATCTCCAACATCCAGCATGAATGGATCTGTCAGTCAGTCTGCTCCTGAGCAGTATCTAAAGGCAAGGTGACAGGAGCTGGGGGAGGCAGGACCTGGGGGAGGAAATTGGGCTACGGCAGATCTGTAGCGTCACTGTGATAGCTGACAAAAAAATGATGGGCTTGATCCAGAGCTATGGTGTTATCAGTTCTTTCTTTCCATTGGCTTCAGAGAGCTTTGGATCCATTTTTTAAAAACATAAGGAGAGGAGAGAATGATTCTGGTTGTGATTTTGACCATAATGTGGTAACCACGTTCTGTATAAGGGAGCTGGGATAAGCGTGAGTCGCTGAAGGGTCACTTCTTTGAGCAATTAGATACTTCCTCACCTGGGCTTGCAGCTCTGTAGCTGAGGGATGGCAACAGCCTACGTGAGCTTGCTCATTTGCCATTTAAGTCAGCTTAAATCATCAGTTATTAAATGGAATAAGCTCCTCCATGTGCTGGTTATCACTTCTGTGTGGGCATGTGGTGGCCTCCGCCACAGGGGTTGTCCTTAACAGCTTTTTAACTCACTCTAATTTGATCCATCAGAGCATGTATTTCCATACGTGCTGTTTGGACCATTTCCTTGTAGCCCCAAAAGTGCACCAGTGCAACCCCCAGCTGGCTCTGGTTTCATTATTATGTACGTTGATGTATGAAAGTTGGATCCAGGTGGTAATTTTTTAATGAGAATTTCAAAACACTTTTTTTTCCCTGATCAAACAAGGCAAGAAAATTTTCATGCAAATATACAATGAAGAAAAGTAGAATTATGGGTGGAAACAGCCTTCAGTACAAACTGTTATGAATTTAAATTTGTTTTGTTTTATGTATGTTTTTCTTGCATTAATTTTTCAATCTCACTTCAGTTTTCATTCATTTAATTTGCTTCTTGTTGTATTACTCGATTTTGACATTTTTATTTTTGTACAAACAGCTTTTGAAATCCTGTCATGCAGTGTCTCAAACACAAGGTAGGATGGACGTATAATAAGCAAACTATTATTTCAGTGTGCTTTCCTTCTAAATTAAACCATTATCATTGGAGCCCTCCTTGTAAATGCAACCATTGGGAAGTGCCATTGACATAGTGAGCACAGTGTTAATCTTGTTTGCACACAGATATTTGAGCCTGACACAATATTAACAGTATTTTGTGCTTTAGCATCTGAAATTCAGATGAATATGAACAGTGATGTGCAGAGGAAATATTTAGAGATTAACTTGTACATTAGCTGCTGTTACTGGAAGAGCTGCTTAGAGTTCCAAACTGTGTCTGTGAGAATGTCTGTTGATCTAAGAAAAGTAGTTTAGTGTTAACACACACATGATTAACTGCTAATGCTGATAGTCAGACAAAGGGCATCCACGTGTCTTAGTACGGTAATAAAATAAGTAATTCCACTCTGAGAACAGCGAAATACAGAAGAGATGGCAGAAATAGCTTCCTAGTGTCTGTGGAAGAGCACTTTAAAATTCACTTCAAATTCCAGCATGTTACAAGCTCTGGCAATTACACTTTATGATGTGGCTGTGCTGCTGTGGCTTCCTAAATAATCATTACTCCAAGGAATCTCTGTTAACCCCTGTCTTTCCAAGGGAAAGAGCTGCACTGGGCTGGAACATCCCCTTGTACAGCACTGCTGGATCTGAATTACTCCTTTGTGTTGGAAACATCTTGCACCACTGACAGCACCCACTGTAACAACATTTATTTATGGACACATAATAATAATGAAAAGAACTCTCATTAGGCTAGGGGAAAGAATATTTTTATTCTTCTTTTACTGTATGTGCTTCCTAGCCTGTCTGAGATCTCAGGAGAGCATCCTGATGGCAGAGTCCCTCGGCTGCCCCTCACTCCATGGATCCACTGTAGGTTCCAGAGGCTTGTTCTGTTGTGCTGGTGTGTTCACGTCAGAATGCACCGTTTGACCCAGCCTCAGAACGGGCACAAACGAGATCCTGCTCCTCTGCTAGGTGCTAACGGGGCCTTTGAAGCCAGGTTCTCTAAAAGAATTCCGTACACAATACACTGGGACACAGAATATTTATAGGACACTCTGTGCCTGTAGTCAAGTCACAAGCCTGAAACGTGAAATGTGTGAGTCACTAAGAAACAACCACAGGGTTTTGTTTTATTTGGATGTTTCATTTCACACACTGGCAAAATCCAGCCAACATTTCAGAAGAGGTTGTCCATATTGATTTATTTATTATGTTTCCATATTTTCATGTTAAAATTATTTCTTCATTACTTTCAAGCTTTTAAGTCATTTAAATGGAGAATGTCGATTAATTTTTAATCATATTTATGATGGTTGCTTTGCTGTTATCATAATTACTTTTTTTCCACAAGAAGATGATGAGGATGATTAAGCAAGTGCAGGGCTAGATTTTTCAAGAAGGCAGGTATGTCACATCTGCATAAATCCACATCTGCCTTGCAAAAGGAATAGAGGTGCACCCTCATTACTTTAGACCTACATCTGCCCATTTTCACCTATGTAAACATGTGTTTGCACATCCAGAATAGGTGACTCCTTAAGTAGCAGCTTGTGTAGCAAAGTTCCCTGTCTAAGCAACTCTTACACCTTCTGGGGGAACATAGTTAATATAAATCAAGTCCCCTAACCATTATTCCTTACGTGATGGATATACAGCAATTACACCAAAGAAAATAGCAGCTTGGATTGTCTCTTCCTAAAACTTGTCCTAATGCTCCTGAGTTTGATTGTATAGACGGGTTAGATTGCCCTCTTGGTCAATTTATTCAGGGTCCTTGGGGTAGGATTTAAATAACTTCCCAGATTGAGAACCCTCGGGGAAAATGGAGTTGCTGACTCTCAGTTCCTTTAAACTGCAGAGTTTCAAACCAAAACACGGTGACAGGAGGAGAGAGCGTGGCTGTGTGTGCATCAGAGAGAGAGGAAGGGAATTTAAAAAGTGCCCTCTGAGAGGGGATTCCCAGGCCAGTCACCATTTACACACAGAGCTTTAACTCTGCCTGCAGAGCCCCAGGCAGGCAGAGTTTATGGCGAGGTCTGGCATGTATTCATTGCTGGATTTTGCATAATGCGTTTGGATGCAGTTTCAGGTGGATTCAGGATGTGTAATCCCATGGAGCATATAACAGTATTCTAATCCTGAGGTGAAACACAATACACCCCCTCTGTAATCATAAGGATCTCCAGATGAGACAAAAATTATTTTTTAAAAAGATACTATTTTTTTAAAAACACTACTTAAAAAACCTCGCCTACCGCAAGGAAGACGTTACACTGATGGATTTGTATCATTCCTTGTCTTTATGAAAGAAACAAGTCCAGATCATAGACGAATTTCAGGCATTAACACGGTGCAGTACTCTCACAACAGCAGTAAGAATACATTCCCAGACATTTCCTAGCTGCAGAAACAGTAAATTGGCATCTGCCCATCTTCTTTCCCAAATTCAGGACTTCTGCATTTTACCACACGCTTCTTTAGAAAGTCAACCCGTGACTCCCAGAATAGAATAAAAACATATTTCCTAAGAATTTGTAGATACAAGGATTACATCCAATTTTGAGAACAGAGTGACATAGGGTGGGGGGACGAGGGGTGTAAAAAAAAAATGTTGTTACCTATCTTTTCAGTGTGTTTTGCCTGTGTTTCACTCAGACACTCTCATGTGAAACGTGCTTCACTGGGAACAAAAGGTCTAATGCAACGCTTCATGCGGTTATTTTGGATTGCAGGCAAAGGAGATGCAGCAGATGGTGAAGCTGGAAGCAGAGATGGATCGCAGGCCAGCAACAGTGGTTTAAAGCCTCAGCAAGCAAATTGAAGTTGGAGAGCACAGCATCCTTAAAATGAGAGCAAAATTCAGAATAACGTTGCTGAGGTTGAAGAGTGGGCTTTTGTTTTGGTTTGGTTTTTGCAGGGGTTTGTTTTGGGTTGTTTTTTTGTTCTTAATATATCAAGTGTAGCTACGGACCACCAAGTCTTAAGGTTTGCATTGTTTCTTTTTTAACGCTGGGCACTGAATTTCCTTTGTTGGATTTCCGTAAGAATTTCCTTTGTTCAGAAAAAGACCCGACCCGGAGATGAAGAGAGTTTTTTAAACCCCGTCCTGTTTTCCTTTCTGTATCTCACCAGGCACCTTGCCTGCGTCAGAATCACACGGTCAGAGCCTCGAAACACAGGAGATACCTTTAACATCATCTCAGATGGCAACAAAGCCGTAGTTCAAGTCGTGTAATTTCCCATTTGTGTTCTCATGTGTGATGTGCTGTGCAGAAACCCCACGCTGCCAGACCCCGCCACGCCACGCCTCGTCAGATGCTCGGCACCTGATGTCCCTGAGCCCACTGAACTGGACCTTATGCCAAGTAATAATTAGGATAGTAAGGAGCTGAGTTTGGGTGATTTAAAATTATTTTTCGAGTGGTTTTTTTGCAGGCAGCAGAGAGCAGGCAGTTTAAAGGTAACTGCATATATTCAAAAGTGCAGCGTGTACAAAGTCATCGGCCAAATTCATCAGCTGCAGCAGTAACTTGACAGGGTATTTCTGCAGCCTAATGATGTCATTCACAAGTGCCATATCAACTCTATCATGTCTGAGAGGAAGCCAGTATCCTGTAGAAGTTACTGCAGTGGATAACCTGAGGGAAATCCGGTGTATTCGTGCCAAAACTGATCAGTGCTCTAAGGAATTACGTATTAGGCACTTTAAGAAAAGTTTACATCCTACATTGCTTGTATAGAAATTGCATTTTGATCCTGTTGCTGCAGATCCCGGATACTACAGTTCGTTGTAACTTAAAAGATTGTTTAAATGGCTTTTGGCAAAAAGTTTGTAACTGTGAAAATGTAAAAAGTATTTATACACTTGGGAAACACAACATTGTAGAAAATCACATACATGTTGCCACGTGATAAAATTAGTAAACAGAAATGCTAAGAGTATGTTTGCATGTGATACAAATGCTACTAAGGCTGTAATGCCTACTATATGACCACAGTCATGCTACTAGCTGGTAAATACTGAGTAAATGTATGGCACAGAATATTGTTTGATTAATTACAAAGACTTTTAGCATTACAAGGTCTCTATATATATGTGTGTATATTAATTACGTGGGCATTCTTGATACTTGTAGTAAAAGAAAAGTACATAACTAATTTAATTTTACACAGAAGTATTTATGCAGATTTTCAGAATTTCATATCAGGAATAACCTTTTTATGTCCATTAGATATAAAACCAATTTGCTAATGTGTTAATTTGCATGTTTCCAGAGCTTGCTGTAGTTATATTGCAAAACAATGCATGTAAGCATTCGGCTTGGAATTTGTCCATGCTGCCAATTCAAAGATGACTGCATGGAAAACTGGTAGTTTAGAACAAATCAGATTCCTGATTTCAATGTACTAAGCACCAATTACTTTGTTGTATATGCTTGTACAAACAAATTCTACATATTCCTATAAACAAAATAAATGAAGAGAGATAATTATGTTATTGTCAGTCCTGAGATGAAACTTTCAACTTCTCTAATAAAAACGTTAAAAATTCAAATCCTTTAGTTTTGACTGCAGTGAATTGCAGGGTGGTGGTGTTATTAATTGCAAATTTTTAGCAAGTTGTATTTCCTGTAAAAATGTGCATAGTGTAAATATATTTCTATCACAGCTTGTTTAGTCAAAGGAGTCTTTTTTTTTTTTAATTTTATATAAGTGATAGAAGCACTGTGCAGCACTAGAGAACTGCCCCAGTGGAGTGTAGCAGCACAACCTGGAAATGCAGCAACCTGAGTGCAGTTTACAGAGGTCAGTGAATATTTAGGTGTTTAAAGCAGGGTTCAAACAAGCTTGTGATGCAAATTCGGAATTCCCATTCCAATGCCACAGCCTATGGAGGCATCTCCTGGTCCTTTATGAACCATAATGTTTTTAAAGACAAGTTATGTACTGCAAGCAGCTCCCCCTGCTCTCTAAGCCTGGTTCAAGTGCTGGATGGAGCTGGGAGCAAAAGTGTTTTCAGAGCATGCTGGACAGGACTTTTATTATGATTTTTCTTTTAATTAAAAATGTCCTCTAAAGCACAGCTGGTGGAGACAGTGCCATGAGCTGGAATTTTATACTGTTGCCTACTGCAGTGGTTTTTAGCCTGTAAGGAGAAGCAAATGACAGACCGGGTATGGAGGGAACTGGATTGGGGAAGCATCTGAGGCTCGCTTCGAGCCTGGCTGGAAAACCCTGTCCTGCCTGTTAAAGAAACCACTGGGAACAGAGGGCTTGGGTTCAGCCCACGGCCCTCTCCGAAGAAGATCAAACCTACCTATTTAATTCCTTGGTGAGCATCCCATCCCTCAGGGGAAAATGCAGGTTTTAGAAGGCTAGAAAATGCTGTCCAGAGCCTCTGTCTGAGTCTGTGCTCCCTGCTCATCCATCAATTCAGAGAGAAAAATGGGCTTCTGTGAAACGGCTGAGTAGGAAACCTCAGCTGCCAGGCTCAGCTCCCCACACGGATACGTATTTCATCCACTGACAATTTAGCATAAAATGCAGGCAGTAATTTGAAATTAAGTGATGAATTTTGTCAGCTAAGTGTTTTGAAATACTGTTTAAGTAGTATTTGATTCAAAAATTATTTGAAGTTTGGCCGCTAATGTAATGAGGTGAGAATTTCCATTGAGATGAAATAGGCTAATCAATTTGAACATTGATACCGAGTTAAAGCAGTTTAAAATGTCATTGCCTGCCGGGGTGATGGATTCCACTTCAATGAAATTTCATCGAGGGAAGTGGCAGATTCTCCCTGTCTGAATCTCGTCAGATAAATTCGGCTCAGCTGTGGTGGGGAGGGTCATGACACCCTGGCCTCACAGGCAGCCTGCTATTCTTCCACTTCCAGTAATTTGGGGGTTGGTCATTAACTTGACTGTTTCCAGGTGGGGGCCTATTTAACCCCTGCACCACCTGAGTGCAGTTAGACTGCATCACCAGAGACCCAAAATACCCCTCAGGGGCTGATTTCCCTGCAGACTCCAGGTGTTGATGCCCAGGGACTGCCTGTGAAACCAGCTGCAAGTGGCGAACACAATCGGCTGGAAAGCCCTGTTCCTGCTGGATGTGCCAGCAGTGGTCCTGGCTGTCACCGTGCTGTGTGCTCCCTTCGAGGAGCCTGGTTAAGAGTTGTTATGTCTGGTCGTTGAGGGTAGCAAGGGGGATTCAGCCTTCAGAAATACCCAGGCAGGCTCCAGAGCTGGGGGGGGGTAAGGGCAGGTGGCAGGGCTCATTCCAGGTGACCCAGTCTGGGACCACAAACTGTCCCTGGTCGCAGCATTTCAGGGTGGCTGATGCTGCACTGGCTCCCTCAGGTGAGACCTCTCTGCTCTGTCCGTGTTTTGGGGGTTGCTTGGTGCTAGAAAATCTTAGGCCTTTCCCTTTTTTTGCCACAGAGAGCAGGCTGGAAGTGGCAATTGTCACTGGAGCTAAGGCTTTGTTGTTGTGCTGTGCAGCTGGGGGAGCACAGTTCTGTGCTGTGGGTCAGCCTTGCCCCCGTCTCCAGCACAGCTGCTCTCTCCCAGCTGCTCCCTGGACTCTCTTGCACAGGCTGCATGCAGGGGCAGCTGCTCAGGATCGTGTATTTCGGGGCTTAGAATTCATCTAGAAACCTCAAAAAGCCTGGAAATTAAATAGTGGACTAGAGGAGGAAATAAAGGGTAGTTAAACACTGAGCTCATCAGTGTAGGACCTGAGGAAGGCAGGCTCTAAAATCACCACAGAAATACAGCCTATTACAGTCAAAGGTTATATTTCAAAGAAGATTGTGTTTTTTCCTTTGTATAGTCCCCTGAAATTATTATCCATAGGTTAATCCTGTATGACAACCGACACAGGTCTGACTCTATTGGGGGGTGTGCAGGAATGGCTTTTTGTCATGAAACAGGAGAGAGAGAGAGGAAATGGTCAGAATATATTTAATATGTACAGAAAGCAGAAAAGGAATTTCAACATTATAGTTACAAAAATCAGAATGTTCCTTCAGTATCAGCTTTTATTGTTTAAAAAAGCCATTTCCCAGCAAGAAAGCCCCTCTCTGCACGTGTGTGCCCTGGCAGAGAAAGAGCAGCTGTCCACAATCAAAACTCACCTTGCAATATCTTGCTTTGCAAAACCCTGGACCGTTTCCTCCAGATGCCTTTTCCTAAACTAGAAGTGTGAATTGGTCGTAAATCCACGTGAAGACCATCACTCCGGATCGCTGCTGTCCCTTTGGCTTTTTACCAAAAAATCATCCTCAGTGTAGGGCTCCTCATCCCCGCTGCTCCTGGGACTGGTGTCGCTATAAATCTCAAATATTTGGATGTGCTCCTGGCCCCGGGGCGAGGGTGGCAGCGCGTTAAAGCTCCAAAAAAAGGTCCCGATGAGAGGCGAGAAGAAATATTTCAACGTCGCATCACCCGGGAGCAGCGCGGGAGTCGGCCGCGCTCCCACCTCGCGGCCCGGCACGGAGCGGCAGCGCTACCGGCGCTCCGGGCTGAGAACGCCCGCTCCTCCCGCAGCCCCGCTGCTGACAGCCCGGAGGGCAGGGCTGCCCCTGCCCCGGCCTGAGAGCGAGGAAGGGAAGGCGCTGGGCTGACGGGGAGTTGAGGAGCCCCGGGGTGGGTAGCCCTCCGTGCCTAGGGAGGGGATGCGCTCTGCTCTCACCCCGCCTCGGAGCCCCCTCTCCACTCAGCGCCGGGCTGCGCTGTCCCGCACCCTTGACCGGGCCAGGGACAAATCCCCGAGTGCCCCGGCTGAGCTGGCATCTATCCCACCTCCGAGGCGCACCCCAGGTGTGACCTCCTGCCTGTCACCCCCAAAAACGCCCCGTACGGGCACGGTTGGTGCTCTATTTTAATGCACCCTCTCGGGGCTGTTTGGTTTCATGTTACAGTGCGTGTTGTGGTTTGTCACATCTTAGAGCTCAGGTGTGTCGATGGCCGTTCACAGAAGGATGCGGGTTTGCTTCTGACCTTGTCACACAAAAATAGCTGCACGTTTCTTCCTAAATTAACACGCGGAGCAGCTGTTCGCCTTCACCGAAATTAGTGACGCTCCGTGAGCAGCCGGCGCTGGAATAGGTATCCCCTCCTCCATCCCGCCTGCCTCTCCGGCGGGGACGGGCGCCACGACCCCGGGGCGAGGGAGTCCTGGCCCCGCTCCCAGCGCCGGCCCTGCCCGGAGAGCGGGGAGTGCTCGGGGTGAGCCCCGCTCCGCTCCAGCGCCACGTCGGGCGGCCCGAGGTCCCCGCGGGGATCCCCGGCAGCCCCTCCGAGGGTGCGGCGGGGCCCCGGCGCCGGAGGGGGGGAATCCCTCCT
>VZTA01024095.1:326192-427957 GCA_013398855.1 Mohoua ochrocephala | reverse complement strand
CGCCACTCCGCAGCAGAGTGCTTTTGCAGCCTGTGCGGCTCCTGAGAAAGGAGGTGTGCGGCTTTTTTTTCCTCCTTTTTATTTTTAATTTTTTTTTTTTTCTTTTCGCCGGAGCGGACCTTTCGGAGGAACAGCTGCAGCAGCCGCGGCCACGCCGGGACCGAGCAGGGAGGATGGCCGGGGGGCGCCTCCCGGGGCTGCTTTTCATCTTGCGTGAGTACCTGGGCGGTGAGTCGCGACACGGAGCCCTGTCGCGACGAGGCAGCCGCTGGCGCTGACACAGACTCGGCGCTGTTACTGCACCGGTCCCGCATCACCGCCACTGGCTACCCCGTCCCCTCCACCTACTCTGTCGCGACAGGGACTGCCCGTCGCGATAGAGCAGCTGACTCCAGCGGGCTCGGGGGTGGCGGGGGGTGTTAGGGTGAGCGGCACAGGCTCGGGGCGCCGGGCCCGGGGCTGCCGGCGCTCAGCCCCGCTGTGCCCGCAGACGCCGCGGCTCGCCTGGCCGCCGAGCAAGAAGTTGAAAACCTCTCCGGGCTCTCCCCTAACCCCGAGAAGGACATCTTCGTGGTGCGGGAAAACCGGACGACGTGTCTCATGGCCGAATTCGCCGCCAAGTTCATCGTCCCCTACGACGTGTGGGCCAGCAATTATGTGGATGTGAGTGGGGGCCGAGGGCGGCCCGGGGGGTCGGGGGCTCCGGCAGGACCGGGGATGGCAGGGGACACACACACGCACGCGCGCACACACACACGTCCGTAGGTACTTTCGGAAAGTCCTTTATCCCTTCCGAGGATTTTCAGCCGGGGCAGTGGGGGGCCCGTGGGCGCCCAGGGGGACCCGGGGGTCGCCCCGCTGAGCCCCGTTCCTCGCTTGCAGCTGATCACGGAGCAAGCCGATATCCCGCTGTCGCGGGGCGCCGAGATGAAGGGCAAGTGCGGCACGAACGAGTCGGAGCTGGAGCTCTCCTGGCTGGACCAAGCGTACACCCTCAAACTCTCCTTCGTGAAGGTACGGGCTCCCCGGGGGCTGGGGCGGGGGCGCGGCGGCTCCGCGGGGTCCTGACCGGCCCTGTCTCGGCAGGAGGGGCACAACACGTCCCGGGGGCCGGAGGCGTCCTGGAGGCTCAGCCGGATCCAGTTCACCTACGACACCTCCGAGCGCACCTACTTCAAGGATGCCGTCAGCCGTAAGCGCCCGGGGTCGGGGTTTGAGGCAGATCCCGGCGGGCGGGCGAGCGCGGGGCCGGACTGCGAGGGGAGCGCCCCGCGGGCTGCTCGCTAAATTCAGCTTAGGGGAAAAAGGAAACCCCAGACCCTCCCGACAAAGCCGGGACCAGCTGCTGGCTTTAAACCGCGTATTAGTATTTTTTTTTTTCTCCACTGTTTTTTTTTTTTTCCTTGTTTTTAATCACCGCGGTTGCCGTGGGAGGGAGAGCCCAGCTCTGCCCGTTTGCTGCGCTGCCCGGGCTGTCCTGAGGGGGTGGGGCAGGGAGACACCTGGGCTGGAAAAGCTTGTCTCCTTTCCTGTGGGAGATTGTTTTTAAGGTTAATCCTGATGCTGATGATGGTTGAATAGGTGGGAAAGCAGCAGTTTCCCAAGATAACTGAGATTGACATCAGTATCATACCCCTATACGCCTCCACACCCAGCAGCCTCCTCTTTTCTCTCCGGGTTTCCATTCTTTTGGCTTTCATTTTGTTTTTATTTCATTTCTGCTCAGAAGTGTGTTGCCTTGAATTGAAAAATGAAATATTGTCGTTTGCAAATCATTCTCCCTCAGGATTTTCCAACTCCAGTGAATAGGGCGTTAGAGTGGTTGCCATAAGACACGCTGGTTTGGGGGCTGTTTTTCCCACTGGTGTTTCCGCTGTTTGAGTCCCCAAAACATGGTGGTGGCCGTGCCTCATCGGCCCCTGCCAATGCGAAGCACTGATTGCCTTTTTGTGCTGCTGGAGGGGAACAAAGGGCTGCAGAAGAGCGGGAGGTGGAAGATATCCCTCATTCCACCTGGCTCAGCCGCATTTGGCCTTGGCTTGTAAAACAAGCTTGGCGTGATGGGAAAATATTTTCTCGTAATTTATACTTGGGTGAAGTAGTCGTATTTTCAGGAAAGACTTTTTGGCCTATCTTGCTTTGTGGTGCGGTCCCCAATGGCACTGCTCGTTCCCACCTGGATTCAGAGCCCAAGTGCACCCGCAGAAATGGTTGTTTCCCAAATGTAGGGAGCATCAGCACAGTTCCACGCTGAAGCCTCAGTCTGTATGAACGGCAACCATTTCTCCGACGCTGTGGACTCCAGGTGCTGTGACAGGAGCGGAGCTGGCGGCAGCAGAGCCAGCTCTGCCCTTTGTGCCGCGGGACCGTGTGCCGCAGCCGTGTGTTCCCGCTTGCAGGAGGCGATCTCGGTGTGGGAGCTGCCCTGGCTGTGTGGGGTGTCCCACCCCGGGAGGACGCTCCAGGAGCAGCGGGGCCGCTGCCGCATTGCGCCCCGGCCGCGTCACCCGCGCGTTTGTTTCATTGCCTCTGTTCGTGAAGGCCCCGCAGTGCCCGGGGCCGGGGCCTGACCTGTCTGTGTTCCCTGGCCAGCCGGGAAGCACACGGCCAGCTCGCACCGGCTCTCGGCCCTGGTGACCCCCGCCGGGCGGTCCTACGAGTGCCAGGCGCAGCAGACCATCTCCCTCGTCTCCAGCGACCACCAGAAGTCCGTGCAGCTCCTGCTGTCGGAAGTGCGGCTCCAGCCCTTCGACATCCCCGCGGATTTTGTCTTCAGTGAAGGTAAGGAGCAGGAAAGGCACGTCCTGCATCCTTGAGGTGCTGATGCTGCCTCAGCCTTTGGGGATGTTGCAATGTACTGAAGGAATTTGGGTCCCACCTTTTCCAGAGCAACCTTCCCCTTGCTCCAGCCTGTTACCAGTGCTCCCTGCAGTCCCTCCAACCCATTCCTTGCCTCTGTGGTCCCCAAAAAGGCTTTACAGCTTCAGCCCAGCTGCCAAAATGTGGGCTATTATTGTATGTGTGTTGGCTTCTGTAAGGACTTGTAGAGTCAGATTGCCAGCAAGCCCCAATGCAGCATCCCTGGGGAGCCCTGCAAGGCTGAGGTGTCTCCTCTGCAGCACAGAAATGCTTCAGCACAGCCCCAGGGGCTTCTTAGGGCTGCTGCACACTGAGAAAGCTTGGGGGCTGCAGTGGCAGGAGACACTGGGGGTGCACGTTCCTGGCTTCAGTTTGATTAATCCTCATTGTGAGAGGGAAGGAAGCGTAGCAGGGACTTCAGTGAGGCTCCTCAAGCACCAAACACACGGGATGCCATTCCTCTTCTGGAATTCTTTAACATCCGTGGTGGATAAAAGAAAACCTGAGTTAAAACATGCTGTTTGTATCAAAGGGTTGCACTGGAGTCAGCAGCAATGCTGCCGTGGGACAGGATTCCTTGCAGTTTTAGCTTCCTTTATCCCGAGGAACTCATGGTGCTCCTCCTCCCTGGCTCCCCCTTGGCTTTCCCATCAGGTTGAATGAGGCAGTGTAAACATCCTCACCTGGATTAGGTGAGACCAGTCCCATTTCACAGTGCTGCCTTAGCACTACCATTAGTCAAGCCCTTTATTGTAACCAGGTGCAAATAAAATGTGTAATAGCCAGCTCTTTTAATAATGAGTTAGAAAATGGTGGTATTGAAGCCTAGCATTAAAAACATGGGGCTTTATTATTTTGCATGTGGGAAATATTTTGGAACACAATGAAAGCCAGCAGTGACTGCAGAGCCGAGTGGTTGCACTCACGACTCGCATCCTCTCGCCGATGTAGTAAATTCGTGCTGTGGCATGTGCTGGCTCTGGCAGAGCTCTGCGTGGCTGAATTACTCATGGCAAGGCCAGTGTAATACTGAGTAGGTTTTATCCGTGGGCAGGGTTTTTTTGTATCAAAGTAGTACCACATTTTTCTTAGATTCACAGGGAGAAAAAAGTCGATCTTAATAGTTTACCGTGAATTTTTTTGTTGGCCTATCTTTACCCTCTCCTTCCTCCTGTGGATCCAGGATTCCTGCACTGAGGGTCGGGCTGGGCAGACCTTGGAGGCTGAGAACAGCATGTTTAAAAGATGCAAGTCTGTGCCTCTGTGATACCAAACTTGTGAAGTCCAAGAGCTCCCGTTTAAAACAACCAAACTCGGGGCTCATTGCCAAAGGAATCTACCTGCCGTTTTCATGATATGCTCATTCCTGTCAGGCAGTAAATTTGTTTCTATTTTGTTTTCTCTTTTGTTGCTGTAGTTGGGTGGGTTTTTTTCTCCAGGACACAAAAAGATGATGTTGGTTTAGCAGTCTTTAAACACAGGGAGGGAATTCCTCCGGAGGAGGACAGCATGGCCTTTCTCTTTGTCAAGCTCAATGGGTTTTGTTTTTTGTTGTTGCTCTCATTATTCAGTTACACTCCTTTTTGTTGAATTCCACTGGAAGTTAAGCAGCAGAGAGCACCTGGAGAGGGTGGTCAGAAATCCTGGGAGGTGATTTATCAATGGAGCTCCATCCAGGGCTCTGCCGCTCTCCCAGCGGCGCGTCCCCACCCGCCGAGCTCATCCTCGGCACACGCATGGCAAAACAGGATCCTTTGTGGGGTCTGAGAATCACTGCCAATCTTAAATTACAGTAATTAGCCTTCTCCTTTTTGGTTCATTAATTTCCCATTAGGTAAAATTCCTATTAATTATGAACAAGCTACAGAACATTTTAAAATATTTTAGAGTAGAGAAAGAGACCTGCTAGAGCAGAAGAATTGCCGAGACGCAGGAGGGTCGAGGCCCTTTTTCCACAAAGAAATGGGGGAAAGGTTTTTTTCATTAGTCCTGACACTGTCCTGGCAGGGATAGGTTAAAAAGCTTGTGTAGGGAGTGATTGGATTGCTTTTGGGTTTTTTGAATGCTTAAACTCATGTGTTAGAGTATTTTTTTTTTTAAGACACTGCTTCCAACCTTCTCAAATCCACATTTATTTATTTATTTACACTTTTGTTTTTCAATACAGAAGCAGCAGAAAATTTTTTCATTCAGAGATTACTAATTTTTTTTTTAATAGGGAAAGTGTGGTACATTTTTCAGCTTAGAGAATGAGTGAAATGAGAGCTGGGTCAAGAGACTATGAGAAGATTTAAACTGACAAAAGAACCCCAGAGAAACTGTCAGCTCTTTTGATTTTGTATCTAAAAATTTGAATATAAAGCAATATGATGAAAAATAGGAATACAAAGGGATACAACAGCTGAGAATTAGGGACTGGGACCCCGGGGTGGCTCAGAGTGAATTGAGACCTCGCAGCTGAGGGCCACATTTTCTCGAGATTCCTTTGCACCAAAGTATGCGGCCACTTGTAAAAAAGCACCTGGTCTTTCTTTCTTATTTTTTTGGTAAGCTATTTACTTCTAAACACTGATCTCAAAACCTCAAAAATCTTGTCATGCCAGACGCAGCTGGGCTGTTTTTCCACCCCTTTGGTCAATCCCTGTGCTGATGCTCAGGCTCGTGCTCGTGCCTGCGGGAGGGCGTTGTGCCTTTTGCTGGGTTTGTTGCCGTGTTTGCCCTGCAGAAGGATTCTGGAAGAGGAAAATGGGCTCTTAGGTGGTTTCACAGCCCGGTACTGGAATTGGACGAGCACTCACCATAGAAACCGTGGCAGTACGTGAGCCTGGGAGGAGGCGCAGCACAAAGGAGCAGTGAGGAATGTACCTAAACACCTCCCGTGTATCCGTCTGCAGTCGGGGTTCCATGGGGCAGGGACCGGGGGTGACACCGCCCTGCCAAAGGGGTGACCCCGCTATGTTTGGGATGCAGCAAAACTCCCGGCGTTGCCTGAACTTTCCCCTTTTTTACCAGGGACCTTTGTGCTTCCCTGGACTGAGGGTAAACCCCAGCAATTTGGGAAATGCTGAGATCTGATCCCTGCGACCTGGAGCGAAATACTGGGGAAAATTGGACAGAAAGGGCTGTTTTCCTGCAGGGTCATTAATTTTGACATCGTAGCGGTTCTCAATGCGGTGGAGCTTCATTCGTCAAGCATCAGCCTGCCCATACTTGATGGGGTTGAATGTCCAAATTTGTCTGCCATGGGCTTTATGCAAACCCTTCTCCTCTCCTGCTCTCCCTTTGCCTTTTCCTGTGCTGATGGAGCAGGAATGATACCTGCTGCCTGCCTGCCTCCCTGCTGTGTTGTGGGCTCAGTGCCTTTGCTTTGAATTCTTGGGGTGAAAAAAAGCTTTGTTTGAATTCTTGGGGTGAAAAATGCTGTATAAATGTTAAACTACGTTGTTATAAATGTGAAAATATTTTTATTTATCGTAAAATGATCTGGTTTAACATTATATTAATGTTAAAATAGAAAATTCATCCTAGTAAGCACCCAGAGAGCCTCACTTCTGCAGATATGTCTGTGCTTAGCACAGTGCTGCCATGCTGGGTCCCCCCAGCCCCATTCCCATTCTCCCTACATTCTCCAAAGAGCCCAGGCTTTGGTGGTCTGCTCCAAAAGGAGAAAATGGATGTTTCTGGCAAGGAGGAGGTGTGGGTAGGGCAGAGACAGCTGCTCTGCCTGGGGAGGTGCAGCGGGTCCAGCTGGGTTTGGGGATGTGCTGCTGGAGACCGACAGCTTTGCTTGGCTTTTTTTTCTTTTTTTTCCTGATGGCTTTATTTATTTTTTTATTTTATTTTAATCCTCTTAAAAATAGTGTCAGGATAAAGAACTCTCTTCTTTGGCTGCTTGCAAGAGTTGACACCTTTTTGAGTCGTGACATAGACACTTAAACACAGCCATGGCTTTCTGTGAACCCCGGAGCAGTGGCCACGTCCTCTGGCGTGTTTTGTGCCCTGCAGCCAGTTTGCTTTGGCAAAAGCTGGTGGGATTCAAATGTTACAAGTGGGTGCTGTAGAGCTGGGTCTGTTCTCTGCATTGGTGCTTTTAGCTTTGCCTTCTCCACTGGCTGCAGCCCCCCACGTCCAGCCCGTTCTCCAGCAAATGCTGGATGGTTCCTGTTTAGGGAAAGGTGCATGGGCAGACCTGGTGTGTTTGAGCACAGGGGAATCCTCTCAGCTGGGTTTCCAGCAGCTTTCTTTCCATCTTCTGTAGGGTTTAAGCTAAGCCACTTCCAAAGCAAAAGTGTCCAGTCACTGTGATCTCCTGCTCATTGGCACCTCAGCATGCCCTGTCTGCAGCCTTGTGGGGGGGTACACAGGAGCTCTTGGAGCATGGATCCATCCCATGGGAACGGTGCTGCTTTGTACCTGTGGGGAGCGGGGTCAGAGCAGCCCTGGCCCCACAGCACTGCCCCGTGCGTGGCTTTTCCTGCAGTCAGCTCAGCCTGGGCTGTGTCCCTGTGAGCTGCTCAGGCTTTAGCATCCTAAACTGGGAACATTTCACAGAGCATTAGAAACCCAATTTTGGGAGCTAAACAATGATCAGGATTTTTCCCCCCATTCTCCTTACTACAAACAAACAAAACCCCTGCATTGCAGCAATTGCTGAATCGCCTGTACCACAGTCCTGGTGATTAATCACTCCTCTGGTGAAACAGTGAGCAACTGGAACTGAAAAGGACATTCTTTTGTGTTAGACTACATTTCACTTTTGCTTTTTTTTGTTTCACCTCATTTACAGCTTGAAATGTTTCCTGATGACATCGCTGTGAGCCTGGTGCTGGGGGGAGGCTCCACTCCAGGATGCAGTGAAGCTCCTGGAGGTGCCGGCACCGCTGGAGATGGGTCCCTGCTGTCACCTCCTGCCTGGGCCTGGGGGTCTCTGGGTTTTTCCTGCTCTTTGCCACATGCTGTTAGATTTGTGGAGCATTTGCTCTTCGTGGTTATTGCAGATCTCTGTAATCAGCTGCCCGGGGAACCCATCTGGACAGTCTTTAGCAAGGGGGGGAAATCGTGGTGCCCTTTGTATTCACTCATCTAACACAGCCTTCCTATTTTCCCTTTTTTTTCCCTTAAACTTGTCATTGTTTTCAGCACATTTCTAGTACAATGAAGAACATGAGCCAGAGAATTGTCCTTCCTGTATCACGTAACATTTTTTTCCCCAGAATTAGCATTTCTCTTCTTTTTAGCTGGGCAGCCCCATCTCAGCAGCATGGGCTCTGCCTGTCCATCAGCATGGAGAAGCAACCATCCTGTGGGGAAAAAAGTACATCGTGATCCTGTCACTCAGGCCTGCAGTAGACTCTGGAAGTGTAAGGGAGCTGAGCCAGGATTACCAGTGTATCATGTTTCCTGACCTTAGTGGCCTTTCCAAGCTCCATAGAAAAGTGTTTTCCCATTGTGTCACTATTTTCCAGTGGTTTATTAGGCTATGGCAGACTCATCAGCCAGAGAGAAAAACACTGGCAGGGCTCATGTTGCTTCTGCTCCTCCTTTGCCGTATTTGATGGACAATGTGGGGTGCTGGGGTGCTGTGTGACCACAGACACACACGAGTGTGCTCTGCCAGGGCTGGGGCCGTGTCCGTGGGGAGCTCATGGAGAGGGGGGAGCGATGCTGTTGGACCTCTGCCAGCTTGCGGATAGAGGGGGAATCTCTGGGTGATGTGCAGGGTGAGTCTGGTGCAGAATGAAGGAGTTTCTGATGCTGAGGCCTCTGCAGACTCTGTACTGAATAAACAAAGCTGCTCTTCAGTCAGGAACTCGGGCTTTGGCCGCCCCGTTCCCAACGAGGCCATCGATGTGTGGCAGAGAGGGCTGAGCTTACGGCCATGAAAGTGTTTTTCCAGTGCGTGGGCTGGTTTGATGGATGTTGCCTCTCCCCGCATCCCTGCGTTGTGACTGACTCCACTTTGCTCCAAAGCAATTGATTTTCTCCCCGGGGCTCCGCTGGCGGCTGCTGCCGCTGCGTCCTGCGCGGAGCCGTGACCGGGGAGCCACCGCGGCAGCAGCTCAGGCCGGCAGCGTCTCAGTCACGTCCCTCTTTCCCCTCTTTTTTTCCCTGCAGAACACAAGTGCCCCGTGGACCAGAGGGAGCAGCTGGAAGAAACCCTGCCCCTGATCCTGGGGCTGATCCTGGGGCTGGTTATCGTGATCACCCTCGGCATTTACCACATCCACCACAAGATGACAGCCAGCCAGGTGCAGATCCCTCGGGACAGATCTCAGTACAAACACATGGGATAGGGAGCAGGACCGAGCAACACGAGCATTTATCAGGTAGAAAAAGCAAAAGCACTTTTTTCTGTGGGTGAGGAAAGGTTCAGGGGGGGCAAGAGATGGTATTCACAGCACCTAATCCTGAGTATTTCATGGGGACACTCAGGCCGAGGCTCGGCTTTAACACAGACTCTGTAAGGAGACTCGGTGTCTGAGGTGTTTGTAGGTGGTTTGAATACCTTCTTAAGCAGCTGGGCTGGTCATCTGGAAACAGAAATGCTTCACATGTCAGAGTTTCACACAGGGAGCAGAATTAGCTTTCTTTTATTTATTTTTTCCCATCTCAAGAGATTCTTACCTTCTCCTGCATCACCTTGGGAACATTCAGCCTTCCAGGCTCCTGTCCATGCAGGAAGCAGGGCTGGGAGACAGAGCCATTGCACAGGGTTCATTCAGGCCCTCTAATGAAGGGACTCAAACCGCATCCTTAAGTTTGCACTCATGTTAAGGAATGCATGGAGGCAAATGCAGGTGTGCTTTGGAAAAAAAAAAAAGAAATTCAAGGTCAGTAACTCCAGTGGAGCAGATCACAGCTGTGGAGCTGACCCCACACTTGAGACTGAGTGAAGAAAATTTGTTTTTGCTTCTTGAGCCACATCTGAACTATACTTAAAAAAGAAAAAAAAAAAAAAAAGAAAAAAAAGTATTGATACACAAATTATAAAGTGCCGTGCTACTGCAAGTCAACTGAGAAATGCTTCTGGCTGGGCATCCTGCACGTATTGTGATTGTGGTTGAGATGTTACATTGCTACCTGCAACTGATAATTTTCACAACAAAACAAAAAAAAAGAGAAAAAGAAAACAGTAATGTTAAAGTTACTATGCAGATTATTCAGGTATAATCTAATGTAACAGAAAAATATAAGGGAACCCTTGAAATCTATCCTTAAATGTAGATGATTTTTAAAATTAATTAAAACATGTACATATATAATACTTGATTTGCCTTCTTATTTTGAAATGGTGTAATGCTTTGTACTCACTCCATGGTACCAAATGGAATTGGAGCACAAATCCATCATCTGAGCGGATGTTACACGTAGGATTTATTCCAGCAGTGGTTTTGCTGCAAGTGGCTTGGTGAAGACATGGTGGTTCAGCATTCTGTGATTTGTTGGTTGTTTCTAATACTGTTCTATCTCTTGGTTGTTTTTCCTGTGTGCTGTGTGGGCAGTGATGTTTTATTCCGGTACCGTCCAGTTCCCACTGAATCCTTTGACTCTCCTTGGCTCTGGTGTTACCTCAGCAGGAGTCAGTCCAGGCCTTGTCTTAATTTAGGGTATGGAAAATACTTCCTTGTTCTTAAACTGATTTAATTCAAACAGAGGCTTGATTGAAATCTTTCAGCTTAAAACTCAATCAAAGAAAAATAGTAATTTCAATGGTGGGGGCAGGCAAGAGAAGAAACTTAATTCCAAAGTAGTTAAGTAGTCTCCTCTGTAGTCTCCTCCAAAACGTATGGGGTTTTTTGGTGAAGGTGGATGCAGCACAAGTCTTCCTTTAGCCCTGCCTTATTTCTGGTCTCCTTTCTATGCCATGCTCAGCTTCCTGTTTCCTCATTTGGATGCAAGAAGCAAAATTATGGCACTAATGATGATTGGGGCTTTGCCCTTTTCCTTTAAAACTCCGGTGGAAGGGTCCTGGGTGAGCTTTAGGCTGACCAAGTGCCACTGCCTACAATGAGCTGATAATTAAAAGAGAAAAGAAAAGGCTCTTTTAGAGGCAGTTAGAAAAAAGCCCGAGGTAGCAGGAGGGTGAATAAAAGGATTAAAGGTTCATCCTTAATAGAGAGGAGCTTTGTCCTGCCTCACCCTTGTCTGCCCTGGGGCCAGGAGGGCTCTCCCGGCCAGCTCCCATCAGCCTGGCACATCTGCCACTGTGACATCCCAAAGAATAATAAAATAAAAAAAGGAAGCCAACAGCTGAGCTGCAGATGCCAGAGGAGCCCCTCCACTGTCCTTTGTCTCCTGGAGAGGCCATTCTGGCATGGTGGCTGCGGGAATGATGGGAGGAATTGCACCCAACCGGAGCCATCCCAGTCACTAAGAAGATATTCCCACCTGGCTGGCTTCCTCCCTTGGAAGGGGGGGATGTTCGGGGGGTTCACATGGAGCTGTAGAAGGCAACAGAACCTGGGGCTTGGCTGAGCTGCTGTGTGTCAGTGCAGGAGGGGCAGTGGCTGGGGATGGAGCTGCTGCCTGGACACCATTCCCAGGCTGCTGTGGGAGGTGGTTGTGCCTTGTCCGGGTAAAGCTGCTGGTGGGTTTCTGTCCCTTGGTTACTCCTCCTGTTGCACCCCGTGAGCAAGACCCACCTGCTGTAACAGGGAGATGCTCCCAAACATCTGTGTGGATTTGAGATGGAAAAAGCTGATTTATGGTGGACTCTGCGAACTGTTTTTAATTCATCCTGCGCTGACCCTGTCGGGGCCCTCACAGGGGACTGTCCTTGCCTGACCCCAGTGCCTGAGCACTGGCCAGAGCACTGAGGTGGTGGCATTGGCCATCGGATGGGGACAACCCCCCCCAAAAGCTGCTGCAGGTCCTGTGCCCACAACCTTGAAGGCACAAACTTGCTGCTTTTCATGTCAGGTGAGGGTTTCCCATAGGAAGCACTTGGCATCACCTTCAGGGGGAGAGTGTGTCTGTAAGCTATTAGAGACAGAAACACAATACAGGAATACAATAATCAATTTCTTGATTTTCTGAACTGATAGAAAATACTTGGTTTTTGTTGGACTGAAATGTTTTTCCTTTTTGGGGAAGAAAAGAAAAAGAAACAATAATTTCAGCTCAGTGAGTTGGTGTCCCAAAGTGATGTATCTTGGTTGAAAAAAAGCTATATAAGGTTTTGGGTGAAAACCCTTTAAATCTTTTAATTCTTTCCATCCTTATGCCAACACTTACTGAACTTAATCTGATTTTACCATTGCTTTAAGCTTTTCAAGCCTATTTATGAAAAATTATTTATGAGAGAGATGATGTCCAGCTTCCCTCCTGCCTGTCAAACTGCAGCAGCATCTTGAGGATGGCAGCACTTTATTGTGATTTAATTTTGTTTTTAGCTTTCATTCATTGATGGCTTTTTATGGGTGAGCTGCAAATTGAAAGCTTTGCTTTATAGATGTTTATGAACACAGCAGTGGAAGGTGGATAAATACACCTTATCACCCTACTGAGCTCTGTAAGGACCTGTAATAATTAAGCACTTACTAAAGCAGCTGCTAATGACTTACAGAGTACTTGTGATTAGAACTTTAATTATAAATTATTGATGTATTGCTGAGGAGGGGGCTGACATAGCCAGTACATGTCCTGGCCTCTGCTACTACGACTATGAGTATTTGGGAATAGTTTTAGAGCTGTGAGCTCAGAAAAAGCCATCATTCCTTAGTGACAGGTGGGAATAATTTCATTGGAATATCCCACCACACCTGGAGCACAGCCTCAGCTTCTGAGTGAATGGATGCTCTTAACATGCCTTGTTTGTTTGGTTTTAGGTGATGGCATTACATTTTTTCAATGTATTTTGAAGTATTTACCTACATCAGCAACCAAAAGTAATATAAATCCTCATTTGTAAGACTTGAAGATAGCAAATAACATTGTAGATTCATCAGCTGACTGATGCTACTGGGGGAACTGGGAGGAATTGCTGTCAGTAGGTGTGAGAGATAAACAGCTGGGAGTTAAAATCAGGGATATGTAAGGCAAAAAAAGAAAGGGATTATTTAGGCGGCAGAGAAAGGAAGGTGGAAATGCACTAACACTCAGAAATCACTTGGGGTAGCTCTATAAATCACTATTTATAGATATGTATCTATTTATTTATATATATGTATGTGTATCAAATATATATATATGCATATACACACAAGAACACACTTATCTGCTTGGTCCAGTACTGTGGGACTGAGTCAAACCTATAAACTATAAAAAAAGCAGGGGGAAAAAACAAACCCACACTGAAACTTGAAGTGTTTATTAATTAATTTATTTAACTTGCATGTGCATTTGTCTCACCAGTAGCTGGTGGTCACAGAAAAACCCCTTTGAAATCGACAAAACTCTCAGTAAACTCGATGAACACTGTTTAAAGTATCTAATGATAAGAAAGTTGCAGAAAATTCTTCGCTTGTACAGCCTAAAATGTGCTGAATATTGAAGAAAAAACCCCCACCAACCCTTTTTTTTTTTATTCAAAGATGGTTAAAAAAGTTACTTTTGTGGCTAGTATCAAGTTGTGCCGTATGCCATTGCCTGGACTGGTGCAGCCTGGTTTCCTGAGTTGTCAAGACTACAAAAGAGAGCCCTGGGAGGCTGTGGGTGCTGCTCCCGGCCGGGTGGGCTCCGGGAGCTGTGGGGCGGCGGGAGCCAAACACATTTTCTTCAGTGTCTTCTTAAAATGTGCAAACAGGGTTAGGAAGAGAGATCAGTGGGGATAAGACACAGATGTAAGAACATCTATTCCATGTTCCAGATCATCTTTATCTCCTTTTTTCTCAATTGCTTCTCTCCCTCCAAATATTCTTTAAGTTTTATGGGCAGAACTAAAGGAGCTTCTTTACTATTGGCAACTCTTTTCTCCCAGAGGAAGATCTTTAAGCAACAGCTCCTGCCAGGTTTAGATGTTTGGTTATAATTTACTACAATAAATAACAATTAATTTATTAACTATGAAATTCCATAATAAGAAAGAAACTGTGTTTTCACAAAGTTGGCTTTGTGGTTTTTAAAGATACCATAAAATGAGGTCAGTAAGAAAAAAAAAACCAAACTTGGAAAACATGGCTTTCGTATTATACAGAATTAAAAACAACTAATCGTTAATAAATAAAATTAATTTCTCATTGAAATAATTATGAAGCACTTCTAAAAATTTTAAAGGCAAATCTATTAGGCCTACAGTTAACATGCAAAGTCATCCAACAAATAACACAAAATTGTACCGCAGTAGTCAACTGTTGCATCAACATTCAGAAAGGTCTAGACAGCAGCACGACTTCTCCTCTATGGCAAATGCCTGGCAGCGCATCCCATCCCCTCCCCTCCCACCCCACGGCTCTGCCTGAGCTCTGCGGATCCCTCTGGGATGGGAGGAGGAGCTCCTGCCCTCCCTCTCCACTGCCAGAGCATGACAGAAATAGCGGAGGCTTCTGTGGTGGCAGAACTGGCCTTGTGGTGGCATAAAAAAAGAGGGATCACCCCGGCCTGGGAGGCCCCTTGGGCCAAGGCTGGGCGGGGGCGTTGGCTCCCAGCGAGGGGGAAAGGGGAGCCCCCAACCCCAGCTGGCCCTCAGCAGAGCTGGGACTGCCACTGGCACCCAGTGCCCCAAGCCAGGCGCTCCCACCAGCATCAGTTATCCTTGGCTCTTCCGGCTGCCGTGAGGGCGGGATGAGCCCCCTCCTCACCCCATGGGAAATCTGCAAAACCTTACAACTTCCTAAAGGTGGTTGTGGTTTCTTTTTTTTCTTTTTTTTTTTCCTGTTTTCAAAAGGGTTAAAAAAAGTAGGAAACTTCATCTTCTCAAATTCTCGCTAAGTTACACTTATTACTTCAACTAACACAACAGTTACATGACAAAGTACTGCAAGTTATCAAAACGTACTGTACAGAAAATTACAAACTTGTTGCAAAATACATTGCACTGCTCTGACCGAGATAAAAAGTGCTTTATTTTGTCAGAAAAGTGTTCTTCTGAAACAGAAGTGCCGTAGCCTGCAGTAAAGTTCTGGTGTTTCGCTCTGGCTGTGCTCTCCTCTGCTAAATTACCTTTCCAACGTTGGCGTTCGGTGCCTTCTGCCCGGATGGCCCAGCAGACAGCAGTGCTGGGAGCGCCGGTGCCTGGCGGAGCGTGGCCGGGATTGCTCCCTGTCCCTGGCGCACAGGGAGCACAGAGGGCACTGCCTGGGCTTTGGGGTTCTTTATACACTGCGTTATTTCCGCAGGGCCGCTTTCCTTCACAAGGTTTTCCTCCTCCCTGCCTGCGGATCCCACACAACTGCTGGCAATCCCACACGGCCGTGAGCCAGGCTCTGCACTGACCTCTTCCCAAAAAGCTTCAGCGATGCCTGTGCTGCCTCATGAGGGGCACGATGCAGGAGGGGGGCCCAGCCAGTTTGAGAAAGGGGTGTCTCAGCAGTTCCTGTGCCGTGGCTCTCTGCGAGGGCTCCCGCACCAGCATCGAGTCCAGGAAGCCACGGAGGACCGAGGAGACCTGAAACACCACGCTGGCATTAGGGGGGGACAAAAGCACCCAGCTCCAGCCTGCACTGGCTCTGTGCGAGCTGTTTTCTTGGGAAGACAAGGGACGCTCTGATCTTCCCTATGGCAACAGCTGTGCTGAGCCGAAGGGCTGGGGGTCTTGTGCCGCTGATGTTTGAAGTATTTGGGTATCACTGGGGTGCAGAACAGCATTAAGGTAAGCTGAGGGCTCGGGTCTGATGGAAACAACACCCAAACTGGGAGGTGCCCAAAGGCTTTGGCACAGGGCATGGATGCACCAGCCCACCCACAGCAGGGCCGATGTGGCGACCTGCTCGGGCAGGGAGGGATGCACAGGGAGCACGAGGCTGTGCCCAGCTCCCTTTGCCGTCCTTGGCTGCAAAAGCAAAGCCACGGTCAGGCAGGAACAAGGCCATGACTGATGGCTTTGGCCTCACCTCCTCCCCACAGGAGTCCTGTGTGGGACCCACTGCTCAAGGTGGGACCTTGGAGGTGTAAGTTGTCATTTGGGCATGCAGATGTGCGCCTGCAGTGGTCCTGAACACGTGACTGTGCAAAGCCCTGATCCCCACGGGAAGCCTGACCTTGTGCATGTCCTTCACGCGGGGCGGGAGGTTGTCCCGGATGCGGCGCATGGCCTGCAGCGGCGGCTCGTTGAAGTAGGGGGGTTCCCCATCGATCATCTCGATCACCATGATGCCCAGGGACCAGATGTCCACCTGGAACACACACAGGGGACATGAACGCTGCTGGCAGGGCAGGGGGGCCAACAGGCTCAGCACAGGGGACCCTGCAAACCCCGGAGCTGGCTCGTGCTGCTGTCTGCCGCCAGTCTAAGCCAGCAGTCCAGAGAGCCAGCACCATCCATCTTTCTTTTTTAACCAGCCAACCATGATTTTCCTTCTGAGCAGTGAGTGCTTTGACAAAACAGATTAGCAGGCACTTACAAACCTGGGTCTGCAGCTGGTTTAGGTGCTGCCCGCTGGAAGCTCCGTGCCTTGGAGAGGCTGTGTCCTGCTGCCCTGCATTCCAGCTGCACTGATTTGCACCCACTGAATGCCAACCCCAGGCTGGCTCTGCAGCTGCTGGGGAGCAGGGTACACTTCAGCTGCTGTGAAATCACTTACTCTATTCCCCTGAAGCTTAAAGACTACAGGAACTCCGTTCAAGACCCCGAGGCAAAGGCAAGCACTCACTACACCCAGGCTTGTTTACAGCCAGCACAGGTAACACATTATGTAAGAACTTTGGAAAGTGATTCAGCTCCAGCTCAAAAAAAACCCCACGTTTTTTTCCTTAGTTCTGGCCTGCTGCAGAGCTGCTCCAGAATCCCAATCCTCTGATGACTGTAATTCCTGTCATTTGCCAGCCCAAATACAGCCAGGGCCAGTTCATTCTGCTTTTGCTCTCTTGCCAACACTATCCTTTAGCTTAAATCCTTTTTTTTTCTTTCCCTTCTGGTGGGGAAACTTAATGTAGCCCTAAGTTCAGCCACTTTCTAATCCTCCCAGAGCTATTAATGGGCTAATAATAGTTGATGCTATTATCCCTGGAATGTCTCCCACAACAGCACAGATCCTGGGTGCAGAGCAGTGCCTGCAGGGTGCTCTTGCTGTGCCGTGCCAGAGCAGTGTGAGGATGGAGCAGCTCCTGGCTCAGCTCATGTCCGTGTCTATCTGTATTTCTATATATCTACAGTCCATACAGGTATGTATACACGTACCTGTGTGTAAACACACCCGTGTCCCTGGCTCTGTCTGCCTGGCGGGGCCGAGCTCTGCAGCTCTTCCTCTCAGCACTCCCAGGCAGCAGCTCTGTCCCCACGCAGAGGAGCAGAGGCAGCCGTGTCCCCGCTGGGGAGGTGTGAGTCACTGTCACGGCTGAGCACGGCACAGGGATTGCTCTTCCCAGGCTGCCAGGGCAGGAGTGCCGTGACTCACAGCTGCCTAATGGACGGGGTACGGCACTGCGGAGCTGCCGGGTGCCCCCACCTTGCTGGGCTCCTCCGAAGGGTTCCAGTAAAAATGCGCGCGTGGCCTTTCTCAGAACATTTGGCAGTGCTTGAAACAGCTCCCACAGAGGCGCTTTTCCTACCCCGTCTCTCAACTAATGACAGCCATGACTGCAAGGAATGAGCCCGTGCAGAGACCAATCCCACCACCGAGGGGGGCAATACAACCCACCCAGCTGGCCCCGGGGTTTGGGACCCTACAGGACCTGGCACTCCTCCAGAGGAAGGGAATGGCAGACTTTAGCTGGGGATGAAAGCAGAGTGGCTCTGCAAATACTGATGTGACCGGGCTGTGCAGGAGGGGCTTGTGAGGTGGCTGCTGGTTTGGCACATGCAGGTGTGCACACCTGTGACTGCAGCTCCAGCCCGCAGGTTCGATACTAAAGAGCAGCAAAGGGCCTCTCACAATGTGCACATGAGGCCACTGTCCTTTACTACAGCACCCCAACCCGAAATATGTAAAGGCACTGCGCTGCTCAGAGTGCTAAATGGAGTTGTTATTTAATGACTTCATCTTGGGGAAATACTTTCAAACCGAGCACGATGTAGCACTCTGGGGCAAACGTAATTGCTGCTATTTAGCAAAGCTGTGTAAATGCTTCTGAACTGCACAGCTCTGACAGAGCTCCACGGGGTTGGGATATCCCCTCTGGCAGAGCCTGCTGTGCTCACCTGGGTGCCTTAGGGAGTTGGGATATCCCCTCCTGGGATATCCCCTCCAGCAGTGCCTGCTGCACTCACCTCAGTGCCATGGGGAATTGGGATATCCCCTCTGGCAGTGCCCGCTGTGCTCACCTTGGTGCCTTAGGGAGTTGGGATATCCCCTCTGGCAGCGCCCGCTGTGCTCACCTCAGTGCCATAGGGAATCGGGGTATCCCCTCTGGCAGTGCCCGCTGTGCTCACCTCGGTGCCGTAGGGCAGGCGGGATATCACCTCTGGTGCCATCCAATAGGGTGTCCCAACCAGAGACTTCCTCCTGGGGACCTCCTTTGACACTTGGGCGCAGAACCCAAAGTCAGACAATTTTATCTGCAAAGAAGAAGTAAAAACCCCTCATGAATAACAAGGCAAACTCTGTCAAGACACACCTCTGGCTGCAGCGTTTTCCTGGGACAGGACAGCAGCCCAGCTCCGGAGGAGTGTCTGGAGATGGGAGCACAGCCTGGGAAACACACAGCTCACTAAACTGAAGGCAAGGGGAGATGTAGGAGTGGCCATGGTGCTCATTCCTGGTATCATCTGTCACAGCCCATTGCCTCTCCACCAGCAAGGGATGCAGAGGTGATAAATGGCTTATGACACTTAAAAACAGAAGGAAAACCAAATATTCCAAATAGAATCCCATGTTTGTAGTTATGCATGTGATACCCAGTAATACACATACTCCAAGTGACGCACATCCCTCCCGTGGTTTGTACCAGGTATACAATCCCTGAGTTTGCCAGAAAACGTGGGAAACAAGTGGCATTCACCCCATTCCCTTTTAGCACCCACAGAAAATAAAACCCCTTCCAGTGTTTGTCAAGCCTAGGACTTCACACTGTGGACTATCACTGAAGAAGCTGCCATCTTTATGCAGCAAGAGAGCTAAGGTGGAGAAGGCAGGGAAGGGTACAAGACTCCTTGCTAAAGAGTTAACCTGTTCCCTTTGCTTGGGAACTCAGGAATTAGTGCTGTCCTTGAGTAGCTGTGGCAGTGACCTGAAATAGAAATAATGGGATACACAAGCACTCCGGAGAGCAGCTCTTGCTGCATCATGTGCCTGGCTCACACTTTTATGACAGTTTTTTTTTAACAACAAAAATTATGGAAAATTATCACCTCCCCCTCCCTGTCGCTGTACAATGCCAAGGTGAAAACTCCTCCAACCTCCAACCACAACAAGCTGGTCTGAGGGCTGGTGGCATCACCCCCTTCCAGAAACAGCTTGTTCCTTAAGGCTAAAATCTTTTTTTTTAACCCTATGAATACTTCCTTGGAGGCCTGGAAGCTATCAAAGGGATTTTCCTGGACCTTTTCCTAACCCCAACCACTGCACAGTTCAATGGTGACCCATGCCCAAGGTCCATAGGCTGTGCATCCCATCGGGTACTCAGTGCCTGGGGATACAAAGTGACCCCAAACAGCCCCAGGACAACTGGAGTGGGAAGCTGCATAAATCCCTGCATTGTGTAGACTTACTGTCAGCACTCACTTGTTTTCTTTTGGATTCAGCACAGACGTTACTCTTTTAAAAAGTTACGGGTATTATTTTTAACAGAATTATGAAATGATTGTTGGTATTTCTAAACAAAGCCAATAATAGCCGAGTTCTCCACGCTGAATGTTTTTTCAGTTTACAGGATGAAGAATGGAAGAAATAATGCATATTTTGGAAGCAGAGCCCAATCTTCTTTTGTAGGAGCACAAGAGATTTTGCATATCTATTGCTCATTCGAGTACATAAAAGACGACGATTTTCTAAAAAAAGATAATTGCACAACACAGCCATGAAGAAATCTGCAATGCAGATAATAAGGACTGGAGTAATGAGTATAATGAGGCACTGTGTGCAGATCCCGAGCGCAGATCAGATGTTATTTCAGCAACATGAACTGAAATCACAACTGAGAAACTCCTACACACGTGGGATTTTCTTTCCTTGACAGGATTTACAGGAGCAGCCTGTGACTGCTGCAGGAAGAAAATCCCTCTCCCTTGGGGAAGTGGGCATCCAAGTAGACAGGAGAGCCCTTGGCTACAGAGTCAGACCAGGCCTGGGAAGCTCTTGGGAAGCCAAGAGCTTTACCTCTGGAAGGGGAAGGTCTGGATCTGCTTCCAAACCAAAGCTCTTGGGCTCAGTGCAACCCTCCAGGTCTTGCCTTAGATGGGTGTGCACTGCCAGTGGAGCACCCCTTATTTTTTTTGTGTGCAAACTACATTTTGTTTACTGAGCAAGTCACACGCAGCATTTCGCCCCCTTCTCCCTCTGCTCATTAACAACACAAAGAGCAAGTCACTGGCAGCAGCATCCCATCCAAGGAAATGGAAGTGTGGGACAGATTTTATCAAGCATCTAAGTGTGTGAAAGTTACTCTCAGCATCTGGGGAGAGTTTCAGCAGTAATGCAGATTATTTCCTATTCGCATAGCTTGATGTTGGCCTCCTAACCAGCTTGGAGAAGCAGAGCACACATAAAGAACTAAGTGTAGTAAAAAGGAAGTGGTTTTTGAGAGGCATCAGAGCAGGAGTGGTGCAGCCCAGAAGAAGGTCTCCCATCACCTGATCATGACCCTTGCTGCGCAGTTTCCTCTGCCACTGCCTTTTGATGGCTCCAATCCCTCCCCAAGGACTCTGCCCGCAGCACAGGTGCCAATGACCGGCCAGGCCAGGCCAGGCCTGTGTTTTTTGGACTCAGCTCTCTCACAAGTTATTCAGACTCTCTCTAACAAGTTATTCACGAGTCACGCCCCATTCTTTCCCATGCCTGGATTATTTTTCTCCAGGCAGTGCCACTTGGTGCACAGGTACTGTCCTGGCAGCCCTGGGAAGGCCGGGTGCTCACCCTGCCGTCGCTGGTGAGCAGGATGGAGTCGCTCTTGATGTCGCGGTGGATGACGCCCTGGTTGTGCAGGTAGGACAGAGCTCTCAGCACGGACAGACAGACCGTGGCGATCTGCTCCTCGTTCATCCTGCAACAGCAAGGGGCAAAAAACAGCTCAGTGTTGGGGAAGATGGGGGGAAAGGGGATGTGGAGAGGGACAAGTTCCCATTCACACCACTATACAGGAGATCTTTCAGGCAGCGGCTCTGTGGGGTGAATCTCTGCTCCTACTTCTGTCCAAAAAAGGGAGGTGAGGTGTGGGGATCGGCTCCGCAGCGAGGTCTGCATGAGGCTCCCTGCAGCACTAAAAAAGCCAAGCGTGCCATGTGCTGTAGCCTGCTTCCCTCTGGGAAATCAGGGAAATGCCTTATTTACAGTAAGCTCACTGCTTGCCAAGCAGGGCAAATCACTACTGGGATGGAAACAGGCGTGGAATAAATCTGAGAAAAAACACCCTTAATTGTGTAGGCAAAACATCAGGCCTTGGGTTGCAGCTCTTCGAGAGCACTTTTCTGCCTTCTATAAAAATATTCTGGGTATTTCAGCAGAAAAATCAACAACAAGAGTTCTCATTTCTGGGCACAGTTGAAAAACCCCATTCTGGGGTCATTCTATCAGCTACAGGGCAATGCCTGGGATGGGCTGTGCACCTTGGTGCCACTGTCCCATTGCTGATGTCCCCAGCATCCCTTTTACATGAGCAGAAGAACACCCATGGAGATTTCTGCCTTAACTTTGTAGTTTAGCAAAATCTTTGAGGGAAGGTCATGCAATGTAAAAAAACCACACAGAAGATTAAAAAAAAGACTATTTTGAGTTAAAAAATAGATGACAGCTCTTAAGAAGTGGTGTCCTGGGAACATCTGTTTGTTGTTAAACTTCTGTCACAAACATCTAAGATAGAGCTTTTAATGGTTTGGCAAATACTTCCAATATTGTGATTTGTTTCAGCACATAACCTAAGGTAACACTAAAAAATAAAAACACCTGTGTTACAACTCTTGGTAGGATCGAAGAGGATCATTAAACTACGAGAGAACACAAATTTTCTAATTTAGAATTCCTTGCTTTTGTTCTTGCTCTCCTAAATACTCTCCCACTGGTTTGGTGTGGAAATTTTAATTTTCTTTCATTCAAGAGGAAGAAATTAAATAAAGAATCCCATTTTATCCAGCTTATCAGAAGCGGATGAGCAAAGAGCAGATGTAAAGAGGGCTGTAAAATGCAATGTCTCCCCTCAGAAGAGGTAGAGCAGTTCCATACACTGCAGCTCTTGTGCTGGCTAATTTCCTGCTGTGTGTAGGTGTGATATTAACTGAAATATGGGAATGTGCTCCACCATAAGCACAAATATTCTGATGTAAAAATACTTTTCCCCTTATGTTTTAGGCTTGGTTTGCAGATAACCTTTGTGAGGAGAAATTACCCTCAGAACAGACGTGGTTATGACAGCAAACCCAACAATACAGATCACCAAACAGGGAAAAGAACTTTTTTTTTGCCATTTGTCTTGGGGTGACCTTATGATGTGTATCCCCTATCGCTGCTCCATGCCCAGACAGGATTCCTGTGCCTTTCTGTGTCTTTAAACTGGGTGCGAGAGAAAGAAAAAAAGCCAGAGGAACTTTTCAAAACAGTTTTTGTGTTCAAGGACACGAGGGGAGAGAGCTGCTGCTGCTGCTGCTGCAGAGCAGAGGCACCTTCCTGCTTTCCTCGGCTCTTGGCTCCTCTTCTCGGAGAGAGAGATGGAGAGTTCAACTCCTTTGTTTCCCTGGGACTTTGGTTTTTCCTTCTTCTCTTCTGGACTGTTCAGAACACCAGAACATCAGAACCTCCCTGGGAGGCCTCACACCTCGGCCCGGAGGGGCCCGAGCCGACCCAGCTCCGAAGAGGAGAGGGAGGGAGAGAGAGAGAGAGAGACCACACCCACGGAAAGGACTCTCAAATCTTCCCAGGTTTTCTCTCCACCGCGAGAGGTTTTATTATTTAGCATTATTCTTTTCCCGTGTGTTTGTTAAATAAATAGGGTTTTTTCCCTTCTTTCACTTTCCTCCAAGGAATTTTTCTCCCAAACCTGTTGGGAAGGGGTGGCTGTAACCTGCCTGCTATCAGAGGATGTTCAAATTCAGACATTCCTCTGAATTTTGTCTCAAACCGGGACAAATAATTTATTGGCACCCAATGTGGGGCTCGAAGGAAAGTGAAAAAAACCGGGACATCATTTTAGGACGTAATGGATAAAAGTTGTGCTGCTGCTGAAGTGCCTCCTCAAGCGTTAGCAAATCCCCATCGACCAGCAGGCCCCCTCAGGCATTTCTTTCCCTTTGCTTTAGTGAATGCTGGTATCAACAGGAGTTATCCGCAATTCTGGTTTATGGATGATGGTAAAGCCAGCACGCTTTGGGGTTTAACTACGTGCACATACAGAATATATGGATATCTGTTCTCCATGCACATACATCTCATGCATTTCTGTGTTTTTCTCTCTGTATTTCGTACGCACACACCCCCAGCCCCCAGCCCACCTGGTGTGAGTCACGATGTCTGTGAGAGCGCCGCCCTCCAGGAACTCCATCACGACCCAGAGCTCGTCCCCGACCAGGTAACTGTTGTACATGTCGACCACGTTCTCGTGGTGGTAATCTCTCATGATCACAACCTGCAGAGGCACAAAGGGACGAGCTGGGAATGCTACAAGCCTTAGGTGACACTCGTTTTGACCTTCTCTTTCACTGTACTCTTCTCCTGGTGCTTAGGGAAGGTTCTGCGATGAATCACGTCCTCCCTAATCCTTATGCCAGCGCATAAACAAAATCAATATATTTACATAAAAATATCAGTCATCATAAATGCACCAGGAGGAAGAAAGAATCTCTAGCTGATAGAGTATAAACAGTAGATAATTGTTTTATTTCAGCCTGCAGGAACAGAACTGTTTATTTAATTGGGTTTTTTATTGCCAGTTGCTTTCAGTACAACAGATTTTTGTTTTTGACCTGATCAATTACTCAACGCATCAAAGTAATTTTTATCACATACTAAACAGTACTTTGCACAGAATTTTAACAGAATGCTGGAGTAAGGCCCCAGAAAACTCACTCAAAGAGACTTGTAAAAGGTTTACTGGTTTTTGTGTACTCTGAGTTAGACACACAGGAGAAATACCAGTAAGATATTCTCAAGAGGCCAAACAACAAAAAACTTTACTGGCAGCTTTAGAAAATCACAGAATTTTGGAAAAAGGCTTTGTGCAACATCCAATCAATGTAAGACACTTCTCAAAGCCTATTAACTTGGCCCTTTCAACTTGGCAAACTCTAAGCTTTTAATTTAAGTTCAATTTTAAGTTACTCAAAAATTCTGAGAAGAAGGAATTAGAAGAAGGAGAAAAAGATAAAAAATACATAGAAAAGGACACATGCAGCCACCAAGCATTCCAGCACAGCTCACAGAGAGTCCAAGAGAAAGTAGGGTCAGGACAAGCGCTTGCATCACGTTTGACCTAAACACCCACTGGCCTTCCTGGGCCCCTCCCCTGGGTGGGACTTGCAGTCATGTGGCCACTCCGGGGCTGGACTGGGGCTCCAGGGGCAGGTGTGGAGCACTGCTCACAGCGTGCCAGGGACTGGCACCATGCCAGGCTGGGATACTGGCCCTAGGGGGGTGTGGAGCAGGGCACTGCCTTGCCAGGGCAAGGCCCGACCTGCCCCTGCCCCCACACAAATGCATCCCAAAATGTCTGGAGACGTCAGGCTCTCCAGTCTCTCACTGCTGGTGATAGAGTGGACAACTCAAATCCCACACCTCAAAGGGACTGCACAGAACTGGCACCACAGTAAGGGCAGCCCAGCCAAGACAGGGTCCATGACCACAGGGTACTGAGGGGTGTCAGAACAGCAACCAGGAGAGAGAACAACAGCCAGGGAAGGCTTCATTACAGACAGAGGGATTTCATCACTGCTGACAAGGGATCTTCAGATGACATGAGTGACTGGAGCGTGTCAGGGAAGCAGCTTGGTCCTGCACAGCATGCAGGCCCTGCTTCAAGATGTTGCTGTTCAAGAGATGCTCAGTTAGAGCCACCACAGCCTCCAGCAGAGCCAAAGCCAAGCCCAAGTAACCGGGACAGTCACGCACTGTGTAAAGAAGAACTGCAGGAAGTTTGTTAAAAACTAATATTTCAATCAAAATATGTGAAGTTTTTAAAGGTTTTGAAGAAATCAGTCTGTCATGTGCTGAGGGAAGATCCACTTACAGTTAAAACACAGGAAACAAAAGGCAGAATGAAAAGGTTCATTCTCACAGGAGGTTTCCTTGGGATCCTGCAGTGTTTGTGGTATTGATCAGGATATTTACAAGTGCTCTCAAAAAAGGGCGCAGTGAACACTTCCTCACCAACTGCTTTAAGAGAGTAAGAAGTTATAAAAGGACTAACTCTTCAAGGTGCAGGAGGTACTCTCATCCCCAAAATAACTGGGTGAAAAAATGGCAAATGGAAACCAGTGTTGTGAAATTTAAAATAACGTATATGGGGAAAAGAGTCTCCCATAAGCAGCTGTGGGCTTTGAACTGTCTGCAACCACTCAGGAAAGGAGATGTGGGAATTAACACAGATGGTTCCATAAAAAAAGGGACTGCCGGCTCTTAGCTTAATAATCATCAGGAAAGCAAAGGGAGTGCTGATGGTTAGGAGAGGAAGGAGGGAGGAAACAAAAAGCTTGTGTATGCCAGAATTCAGTGCACACGCTTCTTGAATAGTCCGGTTAGTCTGGATCTTCCCCCTTGGAAGAATAAACTGTGTCAGGACAGCCAGAAAAAGGCAGCCAGGCTATGTCTGAGCACCTGATGCACTGCATGGACCAGCTGATACATTTCTTAGCCCTTTCCTGTGACAACATTATAGGTTTAAAGCCAGGAGGAGAAGTAGCTCACTTGAAACTGGCCTGGCTATACAGTATTTACACAGCATAGATGTGTGTGGGACTCATCACCTCTTTTAGAAAGATTCATTTGGCTCTCGATGGCGGCATTTGGCCCCTGTCTCCTGCTGAACCTGCTGCCTAAAAATCCTGTGGCACCACCCAAACCCACGTACCTCGTTGAAGAGCAGCTCCCGTCTCTGCTGTTTCCTGAGGTCCATCTTCTTCACAGCCACCTGCTTCCCCGTGTGCTTCTCGGTGGCGATGCACACGATCCCCGTGGAGCCCTCCCCAATCTTGATGAAGTTGTCCAAGTACTCCCGGGGGTCTCCGGGACTGACCACGAGCTGCAGGGCAGCTCGGAACTGTTCGTGGGACACCCTGGAGGGCTGCTGGTCCGAGGAGGAGCCCCAGCTGGGGGGAGGATAAGCACTTGATGTGATACTCGGGGAGCTGGGGTAGGAGGCGGTAGAAATATAGGGAGAGCCGGACTGGAGAGGCGGCTGGTGATAGTGGGGGGCTTTGTGGTAGACCAGGGGGTACTGGTAGCTGCTGCTGGAGTAGCTGACTTTGCTCTGACTCTGAGGTAGCTTGACTGGGCCCCGGGGGTAGGTGTCCGACCCCGAGAGCGGTGGGCTGACGACCAGCTGTGCTCGGTCATAATCCACCTGCAACACAAAGGCAGAGAGTGAGGCCGGGTGAGCAGCACCTTTCTCCCTGCCCCTCCACTCCCTTCGTTTCCAGCACCCCCGGAGGTCCCAGCAGAGCTGGCACAACGTGCTCCCACATTGTCCCCGTTCTGCTCAACACGGCACCGCTGCCCCGGTCTGGGCAGGGATTTTCAGACCACTGGGCTGCAGTGCCCTCAGCACCACGGACGTGAGGCCAGGGAAGGCCAGGAGATCTTTCGTGCATCTCAGGTGTGTTCTTCTGTCCAGGTACCTGTTTGTACATACAATAGTCTTTGCTGAACCGTAGAACGGCCTGAGTTGGGAAGGACCTATGCTTCAAAAAGTGTATTTGCTCTGCATCTGCAGTGCCCCGCAGGCTCTCTGGGCCATTTCCTCCAAGAATCCATCCCTGTCACACCCAGCCAAAATTTGCCCTTTGGCAAATTCCAATTTGTGTCTTACCAGTACCTGGATTTTGATTCTCAACTCTTAGCCTTTTCTTATGTTTCTCTCCAGCAATTCAGGGATAACCCAACCTTTTCTTGTGGAGGTGGTGGTACCCTAAAATCCCCGTCATCTCCTGTCTTGCTACCAGCTGTTGTTTGAGTGACTGCTTACGTGAATTTGATGAGGAGCCTAATTCAATTCACCATTTCTTAAATCATTTTCCACAGCGACACACTACTTAACTGCAGTGTCACAAAACTGCTAATTTTCATCTGAAATCAGAGAAAATCACAAAGGAAATTATCCCAGTGGGAAGCCTTGTTCATTTGTAGGTTCCTTTCCATTTTTTATATTTTCCAAGCTTCTCTAAGCTTCTTACATTGAAGGCTAACGAATACTTCACATTTACAAACATAATAGTTTGCTTCTGTCCAAACTAAAACCCCTCAAAAGATGTAGAACAAAAAAACCCACCCCAAAATTATATTTTTTTTTCCTCTGGAAAAGAACATCTTCACATTTACAGTATGTGACTCCTGACAATGTGTGGAGCATCTCGGGGCAGGGGGGTGGTTTGACACAGGCTCATCATGTAGCACAATTACAAATAATTATGGCAATGAGTTCATTTAATCAATCAATTTCAGTGGCAGTGCACAGGGATGGACAGAGCAGCAAACTCTACACAGCCCACGGTTGCTACTATTACTGCTGGCTGCCAGCCAGGAGTCCCTGATCCATGTTAGTTAAATGCACATTAATCTGAATTTGGCAGTGTAATCAAGGACCCAACTGAACTGTGAAATTGAATTCTGCGGTGGAACATCATTTGACCATTTTATGCTAAGACTGCAAAAAAAAAAAAGAGAAAGGAAAAAAAAAAATCTGCCGCAGCATCAATTTATCACCGTGGGCTCTGCACAGCGAGGAGGAGTTTGGAGCTGGAGTCGCCTCGGTGCGGGCAGAAAAGCCTCCGGTGCAATTTGATGCCGGCGCTTTCCCACCTCCCGCGCGAGCCAGGCATGCCCATCCTTTCATTCCACGAGAGGTTTAGCAGGGAAGAGGGAATGCCTCTCCAGAGGGGCTGCTCGGAGGTTTCCCTCGGAAAAGCTGGAGCCTGCCTCCATGCGAGGCTCGCACGCTGACAGCCACGCGCCATCGGGAGCACCCGGCGAGCGCGGAACGGGGCTGTACGGCCGCCTCCCGGGATGCTGGGATTGCTCAGGCAAAAACCCACCTGATTACAGCCATCATTCCCTTACTCCATCGGGCAGGGGCAGCCATAAAATAGAAGGGAGTCAGAGACATCATGGATTTCATGAAGGACATTACATCTGCCAAACTAATTAATGTGGAAAAGTGCTCAGATGGTTCGGTGGAGGGAGGGAAACTCAATCTAACCCTGTCCTATATATCTGTGTATGTAGGGGCAAATAAATTACTGCTTTGGCTGTAAATACACCATTTTCTTTATAACCACTGAGATGGGGAAAACCTGGTCTAGAAATTCAAGCTGGATAAATCCACACCAATGAATTATTTGAGGCTTCGCTTCATACCAGTCTGGTATTTCTGAGTATGCCCTAAGCTTAACACACTGGCAAAAGAATACTCTGCAGTGAAATTTTAGAATGAAAATTCAGGGGTTCAGTGTGCTTGCTAGGAATTTTGGAAAGCTTTTTGAGGTTAGCATTGCTAACAATGTAAACCCGCTTCCTGAATCCCAAGAAATGTTACAAAAAGTCAGGAGCTATAATGAGTAAATCGGTTGAAGCTCTCCTCCGAGGCTGTCCCCTGATGCAGTGCTCCACATCACGGCAAAATCGAACGCGCTTTATTCCACTAATAATTCTATTTCTGCTACTGAATGCAGTCACCCACCGAAAGGAAATCCTTTAAATACTACAAAGGAAAGAAGAAAACAGTCCTGCGCTCATTCACGATCAGGTCAAAGGAGCAGCCGAAGCTCTGACACAACATCCGTCATGGCACAGCGGCATCTCCCGCACCCGCACACGGCCGCATCGGCGCTCGGGTCTTTTCGCCATTAAAACGTGGACGTAAAGCTGTGTCTGAACTCCTTTCAGCTCTCGCTCTGGTAACAGTGATGCCTGTTCTGTACTGCAAGCAGAGGGAACACCTGCTGGTTCCTGAGGGGTCCCTTCCCCACGAGGAGGCTGCCTGGGCAGCCTTTCAGCCGAGCGGGTGTCCCCGCGCGCTCTGCAGCGGGACTGCGGCAGAGACGCAGCCGCAGCCCTGCGGCCAGAGCCCGCATCCTCGAGTCCCGGTGGGATGGAATCGCCCCTCCGTGACATACAAGGGATTTCCATTTGATCAGGTTTCAGTTTCCCCAAGTCAAAGGTGTGGAAGGGATGGTCTGTAAATCCCACGGAGATCGCAAAGGCAAAGGTTACTCTCCGGTGCGTTGCTGGTGGAAATCCCCAAGACTCCCTGTTCCACACACAGAGGTGGCAGGCAGCACTTATGTACAGCTGCTGGCATGTGAATGGGAAGACAGGGAGAAAAGGAGAGGGTTTCTGACAGCAAAGGCTTGGCCCTGCCTTTGCCAGGCTGGAAATGTCCTCATGATGCAGAGCGACGCAGAGGACGATGGTGAGAGACACCTCCGCTACGTTACAGCAGTACGAGGTAGCAAAGGGGAGAGCAGACATCATGGGCCCTTGGAGGAGGGACAGGAGAGGGTCACAGAGAGCTCCTACTGGAAAATGACAGGGAAAGGAGCTTTCAAATAATAGAGCTTGGTGCCAGAAGTGAAGAGGGCTGCCTGCGATGAAGAGGAGGGTAAAAAACCCCCATGCAGTACAGACTGGCCAAAAATAAGCCAACCTGGCACGACAAATTCGATCTTGTGAGACAATACTGAGGTGGGACATCGACTCTGTGTGGTGAGGGTAACACAGCAGGCTCTGCAACTCCACACAGGTGTCCTAGAGTTAGTCTGCAGGGCAGGAGAGCAGGCAGGTAACACAGGGGTGGGTCAGAGGGAACCAAATCTGAGCCTCTGGCTTCCTGCACCTCCATGGTCCCACTGCACAGCAGTGGCCAAGCCCAGGGCAGGGGAAATCTTCTGATGTAACAACTCTGACATCACTGATGATGAAAAAGGGCAGACATTTGGTTTATCTGACACCTCTTACCTGCAAAAAATACTGAAGTGAGTCTGCTCTTCAGGTTTACAAGCCAAAATGAACATCCTTGTTAAACGCACTTTGATGCCACACATTTGTGCTTGCAGATTTTTCACTTACTTTTTCACCCCTTGTAATTATACTCTAAACCCAATCTCATTTGTAAAATATCTGACTTGAGATCTGATTCTCATTTAGTAAGCCCATTTGATGAACCATTATCTTACTAAGGCCTCCTTGAAAAGAAGATTCTTCAGCAATCACCCAAGACAAGAAACTCCTATTCACTTCCAGGAGCTGTGGTCGGGTTTGGGAATTGAACTGCTGCATTTAACAGTGAATCAAGTTTCAATACACCAAGGCTGTAGGAGTGTTTTTGATGTTCTGAGGAGAGGAACAGCTCACAATGAATCTTGCATGGAGGCATAATTTTTTAAATAAAAGTTGTTACTGCATTTTAATGGGATATTTTTCAAAGTGCTGGAATCCTGTAAAAAACACCCGTCTTCTGCCCTACTGAAAGGTGTAAAACTGGCAGAAGCAGGTGCTGCGGGGTGTCTGAATTACTGGATTTGTCCTTTTCCTTTCTAAACTCTGACAAAACAAATGCTTTCAGTAAAGGAAATGGTAGATTTTCCTCACAACTTCCAGGATCCACACCGAATGCCACACTGGCACTCAGTTAACTACCACACACACTCCTCCCACCACATCCTGAGCTTTGGAAAAGCACCTAAAGAGACCTGTAACTTTTCTACTCCCCCCATGATTTCTCCTCAAGCTCCAAAGCACAGCTCTGTGCTTTAATGCAGAGGGATGAAAAATGCATCGCTCACCCTTCACCACGGGGCACTGCACCATGGCAATGGCAAAGCAGCCAAAACCTAAGGAAGCACGACCCAGGCACACCTCCAACACGGAGGTATCAGGGATCTGCAGAGACCTGGGACTGCAGCAGACACGGCCAGGTTCTCAGAGCACACAGCCAGCAAGCAAATGCACTGTTCAGATACCATTAGAGAGCAGAACGGATCTCAGCGCTCACAGGCACCTACCTCAGCACACGGAAAGTCACGGCAACCCCAGACTTGGAAAAATCATCATCTCGGTGCCCGTTGCTAGGGGAACTCAGTGATGTTCAGTGCAAACTACACTGAAAAAGCATCTCTTGCAGAATATGACATGCTTAAGCAGGTCACCATGGTTATGTGATTAGAGGTGTGAGAAAAGCACTCTGAACTGAACTGAACGAGTGGTTACAGCAAACTGTTGCGAGCAGGGTAGGAAGGCTTGTGTAGGTAACGCACCTCACGTGGCAGAGCAGGGACTGATTTGTGTAGAGGAGCTGCCTTTAGATAACATGGCTGAAAAGCTTTCTAGCACATCAATCCTTTTTTTAAACTACATCTAAAATGTCTTGGGTGAGATCAGCTGCTTTGATTTCATTTCAATGCCTAAAAACAAAGCAGCAAGGGGTAAGCCCCTACTCTCCTTAGCAGTGAAGAGCTAATAAACCTTGTAATATAAAGAACGCATAAATACAGTATAAACACTGAAGCACAGAGGTTTCAGCCTTGCACAGTAACAATTCAAACACGAAGTATCTGATATACAAACCAGACCAGCGTCTCACCTCCTGCTGAGATCTGCTCAGGCATACGGGAACTCCCAAGGCTACAAAAAACTGCCAAAGAACTTGGGCTTATTGGGAATTTCAAATAAAATCCCCATAGGATGGGCATCTCCAAACCTGCCTTTCAAAAAGTATCTTAAACCCCCTGGTCCCTGACATCCATTTTCATACTCCCAAGTAAAGCGGGTGGGTTTCCACACCTGCCAAGGAGCAGCCACACAACTCTTGGGGACGTTACCAGCCGTCTTCGGCATCGTGTGCCCAAGCACAGCTCCTCGCCCTTAATTTTTACTTTTCGCACTCCCCTTCTGGAGAGGCAGATCCCTGCCCTGGCAGCACTGTGCTCAGGCAGGTCAGGTTACCTTGGGAATGCCTGCTGCGGTTTCGGACAGGCGGGGGTAGGTGTAGGAGCTGTAGGAATGTCCTTGCTGGTGTGCTTTGAAGGCGCTTGCTCCGTAGGGCATGGGCGGCTCCTGCAGGCCGGAGCCTGACCTGGACCTCTGCCTCATGGCTGGCTGAGGGCTCGCGGGGTCCACGTAGGATGACTTTGGCCTCTTATCGTAGTCATCCTTGCCCAAGCCGTGTCCCCAGTCGCTGTCACCGTACTCCAGCCTCTCCTTGGGGCACTCGCTCTGCACCGACGCTCGCGACGGGGCGTAAGGGAAGGAATCCCTGTAGTCCAGGGAGGACCCGCTGGGGATCCGCTGATACTCCAGCTTTAGGCCACCGTATTCCAGCGGTTTGGGCTTGGTCTCCAGGTGTGCGTGGTAATCCGGGAGGAACCTGGAGAGGTCTGACTGCAGGGGCGTCACTTCTGAGTAATAGATGTCCCGGGACGTCACCTTCATCATGTGCCCGTTCTGCTTGGCGGCGTAGCTGCCCTTGTAGTACCTGTCCAACTCTTCCCCGTACAGAGTCTTGTCCCGGTATTTCTCCACGACGTAGTCTGTGGCAGTGTCTGATTCGCTGGAGTACTGGGAATACGTGATGTAGCCATTTTCCTCCTGGTGCCTCGGCACATGGTTTGCATTTCCTTGGTGGTGGGTGGGAGGACTTTCCTTCCGCAGGGAATTGGATCGTGTCACTGAGATATTGTCAAACTCCTCCAGCAGGCCGTTGATTGAAGTATCCTTTCGAGGCTTGTTTCCTCGGACAATAGTCTGGGAATAAAAAAAGTGCTTTGATTAAATACTGATTTTTGTTTAGTATGTCACCAAAAAAACCACCAAAAAGGAAAAAAGTCTGTGATTCACCCAGAAATACCTGTAGCAATGTGTTATGTTCTTCAGTCACATATCTCACTGCTAAAAAACAATCTCAATAAATACTTACAGTAGGACATGAAGAAATGAAGAAACATTTAAATTCAGTGTAAATCACAAGCTGGGATTTGGCATGCAACGCCAAGACACTCTCAGGAAGCCCGATTTCAGAGGTGGGTGTTCAGCAGCCAACAACAGAGACATTTAAACCCAATACTTACTTTTTATTTGTTATTATTCAGTTGTCTACATCAAGCCAAAATGGTGGGCTGAATCTGATTTACAGGGCATGGATAAGCTAAACGAAAATCATTCAGCCTTCACTTCTATGTGTTATTTTAACAAACTGCTGGAATGAAAAGTTAAGTGCATAGTTAAGCAGGCACTGAATTTTCTTGGTTTTTTCTTTTTTTACAAAACAGTATGTTCCTGAGTAGCAGAATCCCACTGAGGATTGCCTCTTAGTTAACTTAGCATAAAAGACACTCAGCAAAGAGGGAAAAATACTTAACTCCATCTCCTTGCAACACACAGCATCCAGCAAACCACGGCGCGCAACCCTGGCTCTGGGACACCCACATCAGGGATGCCAAGTGCTGGCCTTGTTTGTGTCCCACTATTGCAAAGCCTTCCAAAGATCCCCCTGCCCATCCCTACCCCCTTCTGGCCAAAATACTGGTGGCTCCTGGTAGGATGGGAGGCGAGCAGTGCTTGGTTACAGCTCTCCTTCAGGAAAGATTTTATTTTTTCAGCCACTACCACCTGAAGGCTGTAACACATGGCTGCATCCATTTTTCACCTGGGGACTGCCACTGAGCACCACTTCACGTTTACAAACACCCGACAAGAATAAGATGTACAGATTGGTGGCCAGGGCCATAAATCAGCCAGGCTCTACTGAAAACACATTTGCTTTGCTGATTTACTTTGGCTAAATATCTCTGGCTGCATCTTACTTAACTCACGGAGCTTTTCAACAGAGTCACCGTGGTCACCCCAAGGAGATTTCTCTCTGTGGGCTGCAGCCTGTGTCGCACAACTGACTTTGGTGCATGGGGAACCAACCAGGCACGTCAGATGCTGAACGTGGAATACTGGACACCAACCATGGCATTGTCAGATGCTGAATGTGGAATACTGGACACCAACCATGGCATTGTCAGATGCTGAATGTGGAAGACTGGACACCAACCACGGCGTATCAGATGCAGCCTGGTCACTTGCTCTGCACTCGTTGCTTTGCACTAAGCATGGTGAGGCTGCTCAATCCCTGCTTGAAAGCATTCGGGGGTTCAAACTTTGTCAAAAGAAGCATTTAATCACCAGGAAGATCACAAAATTAACAGGAATGTACTTCTCTGTCTCCCAGCAAAAGGCAGCTGAGAAAAGGCAGGCGAAAAGCAAAGCAGTCCTGACCTCACGCTGCTCCCTGCTCTGATTTATGTCCGTAATTACTTGCCCAGTTTGCTATTTTGAAGCCAGTGGTACTGAAACAATAGGACAGCAAAAATAAGGGACAGCAAATAGATCACTCCTTTCGCCTCCAAAGCCATTCAGCGGGATGAGAGGAATTGGTTTCATTCTCCTACAGCCTCTTTGGCAGGATGACTGCGCGATCATTCATATTTAATTATCACATAATAAACCAGCAACATTCGACAATGAAATGCCTATAATTGAAAACAAGATTGAAATACCCAACTGCCACCCCGCTCCCCTGTGCAAACGCCTGCCGAGGAGGAAAATGCCAATTTAACACTCTCCACGGGACTGGCCTTCACAAAGGAGGGGTTTCCCGGAGCAGCCGCGCTGGCTCTGCACAGAAGAGCCTCGGAGCCACGGGGAGCCCCTGGAGCAGAGTGGCCTCTGCTGTTACAGGGAAGAGGAGCTGTCCCTCTGCTCCTCCAGGCACACGCTGTCTGGAAGCAGGATTTTCAGACACCTTCAGAAAGAAGATTTAGAAGAATGCAGCTGAGTGTTTGTATGTGAGGGAATTCACTGGTGACAAATCCCTGCAGTTTAGGGATTTTCTGCAGACAGGTGATGCGTGGGAGCAACCTTTTCGATGATGAGGATTTAAAAATAGTACGAATAGTAAAAGGATCTTATAGGAAATTCTGATTTTCAAAAAAAAAAGCATCTGCCACCGAAGCCCCAGCCTGATGAAGCTGTCTTGGATAGCTCTGGGACCTCAGTGCTGTCTCATCCTGACTGATGAAGTTAAGGGGATTAAGAACTAAACCCCTTTTCTTTTATCCCAGCATTTTAAGGATGATCACTGGCAAACAGTGACTTGCAAGTGTGATGGCTGCAATTCCTATTGGCTTCAGATTCTTTTCCATGAGAAAATGAAAATGGCCAGCACAAAGGGAGGATAAAACTTACCTATTCCAGAGGTGCTTTTTCTACTGAATAGTCAGTGCTTTGTTACTGTGAATAACCATTATTATCAATTACGATACTTATTTATTGCTAATAACAACAACAACAATATTTCTATTTGCTTTGGCTTGTTTTTAAATTTTGCATTTCCCTTATATGGAAGGACATAGATTTGGTGAGATGCCCCCTGGCTAGATCAGACAGCCTACACCAGCTTGATCTTTTCTAAGGAAACATCTAGCACCGTTCCTATCAAAAGAACTGTAGTGTCCATGGAGAAGAAAATTCAGGAAGTGTTTCACGACGACCCTGGGAAACACTCTATATTGTCAGGTGTTTTGCTATCTGGAGAGAACTTAAGATGTTTAAACAAAATTCAGAAGTACATTGTGTAACTCCCTGGTGGGCAGAACCATTTACTAGGCTGAAAAAACAAATTCATATCCCAAAGAAGGTATTGGTCTAAAGAAGTAATAGAAGTAGTTGCTCTGTAAGGATGAGCAGAGCATCAAAATGAAAAAATAAAATCAAGTAAGATGTTATAAAGAATAAAATGTATGTTGTACCACGTTAACTGGTCCTGAAGTGATTTACTAGAGCGAAAGAGTGTGCTGGGGCTCACCAGCACCCACAGCTTTCCAGGGAAGCACAGGATTTGCTGAAAGAAGCCTGAGATTGGGAGCTGCCATAACCACGGCCCAAATTCCCAAACCTGAAAGCCTACAGGGAGTTAGTGCCAGGCCCACAGGGAGTACCCAGGTATTCCATTCCAAGGAATGGCTTCAGTGGAAAAGCTGGACTGATGTTGTGGGGTCTTGGTTTGGGATTGTGGACTCTGGGCACTCCATCAGTGAGCAGAGGGAAAACCTCATGGGATATACATACAACGGCAGGAATCACAAATGATGGGAAACTCTAACTTAAAAAGGAAAACAAAAACCTTGAAAGAAAATGTAACAGAAAAGGGCTACATGGAAAGTGATGTAATGGTAATTACTGTCATAGGAACTAGACTAGTTTTTCTAATTTTAAAGGCTTTATAAACTGGAAAAAAAAGTGCTTTCATAGGAGGAGGAGGGAATTCTGTCTCTCTCTATATTCTAGATATATTTACAGAGATTGTTTCCTGAATTTTTTTTAAGCACTTACCGGTCTCCATGTTTTTAAACTTAAGGAATTTTCAAAGCTGCTGCAGGCAGAGCGGATAAAAGCAAAGTATTCTTTGCAAAGCTTGATGGGCTAAGACTTCCGAGGCCTTTGTTCTGTCTACTGAGATCATGTAAAGGAAACCTGTTCAACACCTCGTCACGCACGGAAAACCGGGATCGTGCCCTTCCACGGGCGCAGCTCCCACAGGGCTCCCCGGGGAAAGCTGGGCTCGGCGAGGGTCGATACTCCATGTTTATTAAAGGACGTTTTCCAGCGCATTGTGCAATTCAGGAGGGATCGATGTTCCCGCAGATGAAGGAGCGCCGGTGAATTTTACGCTACCGTTCCCCTCGTACATGAAATCAATGGGGCGCAGTCTCCGTGAATTAAGGCTGGGGCTGCAGCTCCCATTTCGTTGCCAGCGCTCTCTGGACAGGCTGGGCGCCGGCTCCGGAGCCCGGTGACAGTAGACATCCTTCATGGCGCTCCTGCAGCGGCCTGTCCTGCGGTGATAAGCTATAATGGATCTGTCTGTGAGCAAGGCTGTCTCGCCTTGTTTCCAGGAGGAGATGGAAAACAGCTCCTGCGCTCAAATACTGTATTAACCTTGACAATAATGAAGTGGGTAATTAACTGTTTTGCCCTAATGCGACCTTGCATTTATTGTCTTTAGAACTACTATACTTTACACGCTCGTTAAGAATATATCATCCTTTGTCCTCCCGGAGCTGCGTTTTCAGGAGTCAATGAGGATTTTAAATCTCTGTGATGTGCAGGGTGAAAGAAAAAAGGAATTTTAAGGAAAGGTCACCCTTATAAACAGCCAATCTAAACTCTGATTTTGCCTCTAGCTAGCTTCTCCCCTCATTTGCATTATACATGAACTAAAAGCACAGCCTATGCACAGCTGAAAATCAATTTTTTTTCTTAAGAAAAGGTGCATAAAGCACAGATGGTCAGAATAATCTAAGTGATGGATGTGTTGGTAATTTATTTTCTTGTGTTGCAAGACATTTAAAGTATTTGAAGCTGTGTTCATGACACCACATTTTACTCCTCAGCGTAAACAAATATGAAAGGCACTTGGAGAGAAAAACTGATCCTTGTCATCACTTCAGAAGGAAAACTCCGGCTTTCCCTGTAAGTAAAAGAGTTTTATAGCTGCAGCCAAAGGTGTCAGGGGTCTGCATTTTACTCTTACCAGAAGAAAAAGTACTTAGAGGAGGAAGAATTTACTGTGCAGGTGACCGCACAATGGAACACAGTGCCCAGAGAGGTTGTGGAGTCTCCCTCACTGGAGATACTCAAGAAGTGTCTGGTCGAAATCCTGTGCCATGTGCTCTGGGATAACCCTGCTGGAGCAGGGAGGTGGGACCAGATGACCCACTGTGGTCCCTTCCAAACGGACCTGTTCTGTGATTCTGTAACCCCAAAATAGCTGGAGTCTCTTAAAACTCCTGGAAAGAGGCAAAGGCAGGCAGCAAATGCCAGCTTTTTCCAGCAGCCCAGGGCCAACTTGAGGTGGATCCTTTCCCTTGTGTGTGAGGCTCAATTTAAGTCTGAGGTGCCATCCTGAGGGCTGACACCAGGAGCAGGCTCAGGGGGGAAGGTGGGAGGTGAGAGACAAAGACCTGCCCACGTCTCCAGTGGCTGACTGTACATGGAGAAGTACACGTGCTGCCAGGGAGGAAAAGGGATGGCAGCTGAAGGCCCAGTGCCCGAGGAGCTCAGCCAGGAGCCGGGACTGCTGCTCTCAGGTAAGCAGTTCCACTAGACACTTAAGGCATGGAATATTCACTTGAGGACAAGTTCGAACCTCTGAGTTGCTTTTCCAAATGACAGTGTCAGAGTTATCCTCCCAATCCTTCCACATTCCAATGAGTTCTTAATTACATCCGAAGGGGGAAGCTTCATGAGAAAGGACTGAAAAAAATTTCTATACCTCCATCCCCTCTCTCCCTTAAGTGGGAAGTTCAGGGCACTTGTGCCATACAGATCAGGCTGGAAACAAGCCTTTTCGACAGCAACTCATCAGATACATAGTGAGAAATGATGCTGGATGGGATAAGGGGTAATTTATCACTCTGCACCCTCCACTAGTGTCCTGTGGGATCTGCTCCAGTTTTGATCTACAGCCTGTCTACAAAACAGCTATTACTCAGAGTTAGTCACAAGGAATACACAACAGACAGGAAAGTATGTCAGAACATCCCTTCCTGAAGCCTGTAATTTAGAGCTTGGTTTACACCTGGAAGCCTCAGAGTTTATATCATTTCTGTTACGAATTCCTTCCCAATGCTATAAATTCCCATTCTCCCCATAAAAACAAGATTAGAAAAAAGTAATCGTTTTGGTATCCCACAGTTCCTTCCTTGGGGAAGGCATTCTGCAGATTGCAGTGGTGTTGGATGACGCAGCTGGGCCAGGATTTTGGGTCTCTCCTCCCTGGACTAAACATGCCCTTTACACCACAGAGTCACCTGCCCAGACCAGGAGCACGAGACGGTGTCACCTGCCCCTTGCTGGGAAGTGTCAAAGCACACGAGCCGCGATCCTGCCTCATGAATTGCTCTAATCTTTTTCTGGGAGACCCATAAATCCCTGGGACAGCTCTTAGACAGGACCTTTCCCCTGCACAGGAGAGATTGACGAGAAATGCAAACCCCCAAAGTAAAACCCAGCCAAGTCAGCCTTTGGGAGGGCAGAAGCCCTCAGACGTGAGCCCATGGGTGCTGCAGGATGCGCCGTGTCTGGGACCTGCACGTCACCAGAGCTGACTCCAAATCACTGGGTCAAAACAAAGGTACAGCTTCAGAGCAGCCTAATATGCTTAACAACACTAGTGCCAGCTGTTTAAAATTCTTCAAAAGCAAAATAATGGAAAACTATAAAAAAGGGCTCACCAAAACAGCACTGTGTAATTTGTCACCCTGCACAGCAGTTTTAAAAGTTGGTTTCCATACCAACAAGAGCAACGTTTCATTATAATCACATTCACCGGTAATTCTTTTGACATTTTAAAATATAGCAACTTTAACAAAACATTCAGTTTTAAAATATCGCTGAAATATCTGCATTCTAGTAACTTTTCCTTATCTTTTTTTAAATACACAAAAATGCTTGTTATATGTAACTTGAAATGCTATTAGAGAATATTAAATGTTTAAAATAATTATTCTGGACCTACTTAAACCACATCTGATATGTGCAATTTTATATGTAATACATACACAGATCTCTCAGACACACAACAAATGAGTGAAATGTGACTTAAAAGTTTCAGTTGGAAAGAGAAAGTGTATTCATTACTGATGGGTTAAACAGCACTTCAGGGAGAGGAGTGGAGAGATCTCAAACCAAACAGTTTCTCTTTCACAGCACTTTAGGACTCTTCAAAATTTTCTTTTATCCAGAGATGGAAAGGAAAAGTAAAATTTCCCACAAAATTAAATTCCTCAAAAACATTAGCCACAGGAATTTTAACTGCCCTCTCAGTACTGCTGCATTTCCATAAGGCTGGAGCAACGGTTTCAGCACAGCAGAGCACAGAGTGGACCCACTAAACTAAAAAGCTGTATCAAACCACACCAAAGATGGCAATGTTTTGTCCAAATTCTGGAAAAAATCTGTTCATCAATGTAAAATTTTCCCGTTTTGTCAAATCAACATTTTCTGGCAGGAAAAGAGAAAGATCAGTGACGTGGGAAGCCTGATGAATCAGCAGGATCAGGTTCTCTCCCTTCATGGCATCTGCCAGTGCCTCTGTGTTAGAGGAATTGTTTTGGGTTTTTTTCCTCAAGGAAGTTGCAAAGCAAATGCAGAAAGATTTCCTGAGGCACAGCTGTGGTCAGAAACTGCTGCTGTGGTTTCTGCACCACAGAGGATCTCGTGGCAGTGATGGGGGAACCCTGCAGCAGCAGCACCAACAGCTGCACCAAGAAAGCACCAACAAAGCGGCAGCTTTCCAACTGGGCTGACTCCAGAGCCAGCTAAAAAACACAAAGCGAAGCTGGGGACATTTGGGGAAGATGACAGAAATCCCTCCCTCCAAGAAACACAACTCCACTTTTAGTTTTGTAACACCAAGACAGGAGCAGGCTGGAAGCTCATGATGTGTCACAGGTCCAGGACCAAACTTTGCCACAGGCAGGGCTGTGTGTGTGTCAAACAGGGTTTTGTCCAAATAAAAATAACAGAACTAAGGGCAGTTAATATAAACCACTGAGGCTCCAGTGTCCCACTGGTACCTCTGAGATCTGGGCTTGGGAACTGGTTTGAGCCTCAATTACTGATGCACTCAGGGAAAGAACGATGCCTTCTGCACTACAGCTCCTCATCCTCAGCCACGATGAAGATGACAGGAGATGAAGCAAGGGCTGGTGGCAATCCTGATGCCTTTCAGTTCTGGCATCACCACTTTCGAAGGAAAATGCATCCCAAAAATGCATCTTAAACCAGGTATGAACTGACTCTGCTGCCCATCTGAACTTGGTGCAAGCACTCCCCAGGGGAACTGCAGGGAGGTGGGATAGCAAGAGCAGCCTACGAGGGCCTGGGGCTATCCCAAATGGATGCACAGCTCTCTGCAGCCACAACACAATCATCATCAACCTTAATGTGAATCAGCCAGTCGTCTTTACATATCTGCAGTCTAGACTGTTATTTTCCCGGGTTTTTATGTGAGGGTGATGTGAGGAAAAGAAAACCCCACTTTTCTCAACAAAGGCATGAGAAATTGCAAGAACTAAACAGCATGCCACCACCAGTTTCCCAAACACTTCAACTCTGAGAACCCACTGCTACGCTCCACAGGAGCCGTAGGTGTCTCTCACAGTGCTGACACTGAGACACCCACTGCCACTGTTTTTAGGGCGCAGAGTCAGTACTGTACATCCACACACGACTGGTGCTGGGAACTGGTGGGGCCCAACACTCTGTGAGTCTTCCCAGGGCTGACAGGCATTTAAAAGAAGCCTTTCTACAACCAAGCCACGTGCCACTACCACAGATTTTATTCTAAGGGCCACAAAAGGGCCGGGGTGGGATTTTCATGGGGAGAGGAGCCCTGCTGTAGGGGGGTGGTGTGAAATCCAGTGGCCCACCCTCCCAGTCCCGCTCACCGTAATGACCACCGTGGTGCCGTGGTACAGGGCACTGCACATGGGGAATGCAGTCTGCTCTCAACCAGCAGCACCAATTAAAGGAGCTGAGGAGAGGGACAGCCTGTAATTCACAAAGTCGCACTGCAGCATAAACCATCTTTGTAGCTCGGATGAAATTTCCCTGGATGAGGTTCCCCTCGTGCCCTAAACATGCCCATTAACAAACGCAAGGCTGATGGAGCATTAACCCAATTAATGATCCCGGTGCTTTTTTTTTTTCTCAGTGAAAGATTTTTCTGGCTGCAGTTTGATTGAGCTTTCTGAAATATTTAAGTCAATTCCAGTGGGATAAAATTTTACGCTCGGGAAGTAATTGCCTTCATCTGACAGCTCTGACAGAGGGGCACTTGCTCAGGAGGGCAGAGGCTCTTGGGTCACTCCGCTGTGGTCGCGGTCATCTCCTGCTTTTAATTAAAATGAAGATTTTGACAGTCTGTTAATTTAGAAGAAACAATTTGAACTGTATTACTTTTGGCTGCATCCACCACAGCAAAGGAAGCTTTATATACAGCAGATGCTTGAAGACAAAGCCAACGCTTCTGTTTCTGAGTGTGTGGGACCAGCTCGAGGAGCTCCTGGTGCTCTGCAAGCCGCGGCAGAGGGTTGTGAATTACATTCCCACTCCATAAATCATCAGGCAGAGGCAGAGAGCAGAAGAAGGTGTTGGTGAGTGCTGAGTGCCTCAGTCCCCAGCACTGCAGATCGATGGGGCTCGCTGCCCACGAGCCCTGCTCAGGGTTGGGACAGTCCCTGCAATCTCAGCCCTGCAAATTTGGGATTAACACCCCGAGGAACAGCAGGATGGTGTGGGCAGAGCACTGCCCACGTCAGCAGGGAAGGCACTGTCAAGGTACAGCAGGAGAAATCATCCTGCAGCCGGTGATGTGCCAAAAAATGCCTCAGTCCCATGGCCTTACAACAGTCAGAAAGTTTCAAGGTTCTTCCTAACACACTAAAATTGTGCATTCCTGGCCACACACGTACAAGGGGCACTTTTCAATCTGACTGCTGTCTCTGACTGCTTTGAACTTCTTCATCCTCTCCTGAAAGCTCACTCCTTGATTTGAGGGAATCCAAGGATTTGTATTGGCAAAATAAAAACACAAAATAATTTCATCTGCATTGTAAATTGCAGCATTCTTTCTTCCAAGGAAATATATTACTTTTCCTTTTCAAGGACACTATCAAATGGGAAATGCAGCCATAGGAATGTTCTAAGGAAGTAGGACTGACTCCCACTGAGTGGTTTTCACCTGCAAACATGGACACGAAGCAAAAAAGGGCTCCTGTGCAGAAATCTAATGGGTAGGTCAAATTTACAAGGCAGGTGAGACGAAAGACACGAGGAGCTTCCTCAGCTGACATTTTAATTATTCCCTCTTGTAAAAGAGAAGTGCAAATCAAACACCTCTTTGATGGGAACAAAGCGAGGCAGGAGATTTCAGAGGATGCTCTGCAGCAGAGGTGAAGCCCAGCCCAGCACGACAATCTCTCATGTACAAGGAACGGCTCAAACATTTCTAGGCTAATCTCGATTTGATTCGATTTGCTGGGCTGCGTCGCCACCAAGTGCACTCTGTCCTCGGCGGCAGATTGGTCCTGACACGCTTAATAAATTAATCTGCCTGACGCAGAGCGGCTCCCTCCCTCCTCCAGCCCCGCCAGACAGCATGGGAAGTCAGGGAGGAGGAGAAGGGCAGTACAGATGCTGCTGATAAGGGAGAAACGGGGCTGCTTCCCCTGGCCTGGGGTGTGGGATGGGAGTCAGACCTCGTCTGCTCCAGAGCATTCTCCCAGGGTGGTTCACTGAAACCACTGTGTTTAAACCAGATTCCTACACCTATGTATGCCAATGCTCCCGGAAAGTGCTACTTCATATGGAAGCAGAAGCCTTAGCATTGAGGATCTTCACTTGCACTGTGCTGCTCAGTGAGAATCATTAAATGCAAACTAGGACACAGATACCAATTACTGTTCTGCTCAGACTACAAAACTGTAAAATTCAGTGAAATTCACAATCTTATGCTACCCTTTTAACTGTGTGATCCTGATAGCTAACTACTAATGCCTGTTGGATCTCAGCAATTAAAAAGCAGAAATGCTCACCCTAAATACTTCCCTTTCGTTCACTTTTCTCTCTCCAAGGATCTGTATCTGAAACGCCCTTTTTCTTCCTAGCCCACACAGTTCATCCCACAGACAAGAGAAAAGGCATTTAAAAGTCTCTGCAGGTAAGTCAGTGTTGTTCCCTGGTAATACATAGCACTTGTCTGATATAATTGGATCCTGTATGAAGGCGAAGACAAGAAAGAAAGCTCAGCAAAGCACTTTCAAATTCCTAGAGAGCCACTAAAGCCCAGATCTAATCATGTCAGAGCAGGAGACAGAAAAAAGCACATTTACACCTGGAGCTTTGGCTCCACAGGTAAGTGAGCTGCTTGGCAACATCTTTTTCCCTCTGATCCTATGACTCTATTGAACTAAACTCTGCTGGGATTGAATAAATGTGGCTGTCTGGTTATAATTATAGAATCACAGAATGGTTTGGGCTGGGAGGGACCTTAAAGATCTCTATTATATGGAACACAGTTGAATGGGACTGTAACCTGTCTGGTTTCTGTTCTGGACTACAGTGGCTCCAACCAAGCTCATCAGCAGACCTAGGGACAAATATATCACCGAGATGTGCAGAATGTGCAGTGACTGAACGACTGCTGTCACTGCATGGATGAAGGAAATGGAAGGAGCAAGCACTGCCCTAGTGCTGATGTGGAAATGCTGCAGGACCAATTTTACGTGGAAATCCCCTCCACAGACCTGTTACCGCGTGGACTAAAGCGTCTGCCTTAAGCAAAAGCCATCAGGATGCCCAAGCAGATTTCTCGCTACTTCAGCTGTCAGGGTCCGCCTTTGACACGCATGGATACGAACTTCCAGAGATTCCCTGCTGCCACCTAGTGTTTCCCACGGCCGACCACCGAGGAAACAAGCAGAGAATTTTCTGACTTCAGCTTTCTATCTGAGGGACTTCAGCAGCACCACGGGAGGCTAAGCCAATCCACGGAAACAAGGAATCTCCCAGCGTATTTTACTCCATTTTGGCCTTCTCAGCTGAGCCAAGCGGGAGCTCGCTGGACTGCGTGACTGATCTTGGTAAAACACACCCAGCCTTTCCAAACCTTTACTGGGGAAAGCATTTACTGCTTACACCTCTCCATTCATTTTCCATGCTTTGCTCTGCGGGACCGTGGCCATGGAACAGGTTCCAGGAGGACCCCGGAGCATCACCTCCACCTGCCTGGTCCTTCCCACGCCCAAGCTCTGCTCCTGGCCCCAGGGAAAGTATGGTCAGTGCAGGGAAGGCTTTGGAGTGAAAAGCTGGGCTGAACAAATGAGAAGGAGCTACAAACAACAGCCACAAGAGCAGGGATGGAGGTCTCCACCTCCGGGCAGCCAGCTGGGAGTGTGGCTCATTTTTCAGGACAGGCAAGCCAGCCAGAGGAGTTACTGGAACAGCGTCCTATAGATTTGTCTTCAGGGACCAACTTCCATGTTAAAAAAAGAACCTGATTATGAGTGTCCTTGCTCAGGATCTAATTCCTGGCTTGTTTCAGGTTATAAAGTGCTACCTGCAGAGTATTCCCAGAGAATTCTGGTGTTCTCAGAGGGGAGCAGATTCAATTTCTGAAATGCTGACACGAGAGTTTGGCCCTTCAATGCACAGACCCATAGGTTAACATGGGTTCTGAGCTCTAAAGGAGGCTGGTCTGCTTCAGCAGCTGCAGACTGTGAACTCCAAGTTTACTTTCAATCTTTATTTAGTGTACTGCAAAGTTCTGCTCACCCACATAAGCTCTCAATAATCTTGCCCTTGCAAGATTCCTCCAACACTACTATTACTTAAAATCTCAGTGCTGATGCATTTAAGAACATTCTTTTACTAATCATATTGGAGACAACTTTTACCCACAGAAGTCTGTAACCAATATTGATCTGTATTAATTGTCTATGATTGCTGCAGACCCAGGTAAAGTAACTCCTTTGTCATGTGAGTGGACCAATTCAAATCAATGCCAACTGTTGCACGGGCAAAGCTTGCTAAGATGATAAAGGATTTCTGAAGAACTTCCTTGGATCTCCTCACTGCAGACAGCAAACTCCAAGACTCCCCCAGGGAAGCACTCAGTGAGCTCAGAGGGCCTGTGAGGGTGTAGGTGTGAGCCTGCCTCCAAGTGCCTGCAGGAGGAGAGGACTGGCAGCACAAGTTCCTTTGGGGATGTCAGGGACCTTTCAAATGAGGGATGTGATCAGCAGGCAACCGTCCCCCCCTCCAAGGCAGAGGGGCAGAATGAGGGACTAAAAGCTTTAGTGCAGGGCTGAACTTGTCTTCACAGTCCAAAGTGGAGCAAAGTGGAGCCCCCCACCCACTGCCAGCTACAGCGACCACCTCTGAAAACCACATTCCTGCAGACATTGCTCCTGCTTCATCTGAGCACATTTAAAGGACAGTAATAAGATGGAACGTGAAAAACCTTTTTTTTTGCCACTTACAATATTTACTCTGTCTTCTAGGAGAGGGTTTTTTACTGGCAACCTCAGTGTTTCTCTAGGATAGCCAGGTCCTGCTTGTAAACCCTGGTGGTGGTGCCCACAGTCCCGCTGCAGACAGACTCCAAATGTACCTGGCTGAACCTGGGGGGTTGTCATGAAGGACCAATACCTTGGCCAAAAAAGGTATGTGAATAATTCATTGTCTGGTTCATTAGTTGAACTGGAAAACGGAGGAATACCCAGGGGGTTGAGTCAGTCTGAAATGATAATGATGCTGGTTTTGATTCTCCAAATGAGGCTCTAGAAAAACAATGTCAGAACCAGGCTGGATGAAATGTTTCAACAGCATGGAACACAATGGAATGAAAACGAAAGAGCTGCTGATCAGGAACTCTGTTGTTCAGAAAGCCAGAAACCCTGAACTATAAAGAAGAAGCCAGAAACTGAAAACTATAAAGAAGAACTGAGAATGTATCAGTTAAAGCATCATGGGGGAGGCACTTCCTATGGAATGGAACAGAATGGAATGGAAGGGAGTGGAATAGACTATTTCAGTTGGACGGGAGCTACGACAATCACTCAGTCCAATTGCCTGACCAATTCAGGGCTGACCAATTTAAAAGCATGTTATTGAGGGCATTGTCCAAATGACTTTTAAACACTGACTCTATTGTTGAAATCTATTTCACAGGCAGCAAAAGTATTCTTCTAAAGGACTTACATAAACCCTATAATTTTCTGAAATAAGACAATCAGAAATAAGCCCGAAAGTTTCCTTGTACAATGTAGAACATATGAGAACATATTAACCTAGTGATATAATTCTAAAGAACTTCTGAGCTGTGTACTTCTTGCACTGATTCATACCGTGGCTCATTTCTATTAGTACAGTGATTAATTTCCTGCAAGATTACACAGAATTGGCAACTCGGCTCTTCTCGCACCAAGTTAGACATGGACACTAGATGGCATGTTTGTATTATATCTGCATGGGGAGGGGAACAGAGGTAACTGAAGGAGCATTGTCACTTACAGACACAGCAAAACAAATGGCACTCAAGGGTGAAGCATCATCCCTTCGAAAGGAAAGCTTCCACTTAAATGTGTAGCAGTATTTTCTTCCAGGAGCACGTAGCAGCAAATGCATTCTTGTTCAGCGATCAAAATAAACTGGAAGTGGGGCTGCCTTACAGGACAATTGCAAATCTGACTGATGCCTTAGGTTTTAACGTCTATATTTTTCAAACCCTGCCCTGCCTGGTGTGTAACTCTGGAGTTCCTTGTGGCCTGTGAGCTGCTGTTCTCTCCTGCTGGTCAGACACAACAAACCTCTGCAGGTTTCCACTCCAAGGGCACCAGGCCCAAAATGTGTCAACTAAAAGCCTCTAAAGGGGGGCAAACTTGGGGTAATTCCATCATGAACTGAGGTTATAATTGGAGAATTAACCCTGATATGCAAATGAACCAAACTTATCAAAGTGTGAATAACCCGTGACCCAGCGTCCATCTTGGGTGTAGCCTCTGGACTGCCCAGGGTGTGCCTTTGAAAGCCCTTCAAATAAATACCTCCTTTTATTCTCTTAATTCTTGTCTAGTCTCTGTGTTTTAGGTGGCCACTTAAGGCATCATGACAACAACCACTTGCAGATGAAGATTACCACAGAAGAACTTTGGATGGAAGGGACTTCTGCCTCCAGTGCACCCTCCTGCCCAGAGAAGGGCTAACATCAAAGTCCAATCAGGCTAAAGGGCATTGTCCATCAAATTTTGCCCTCTCCTTTCCAAAGGCTGAGATCCCACCGTCCCCCCAGCTGCTGTCCTGCTGCTCAACCACACTCCTTCCACCCTGAACGTGCTATGCTGCAAGCTGCTGACTCCTTTTTGAAGACAGCCCCTCCACCCTCTCCCAGCTGAGCAAGCACCGGACCAAATGTGCCATTGGAAAACGTGGAATTAAGAACCAAGTGTGACTTTTCCTGATGTGGTTACAAGGAAGGCCCACGAGATGTCAGCAGCCTTCCAGGTCCGGTCCTGGCAGATGCTATCAAGAAGGAGAAGTAAAAATTTGGGAGGGTGAGGAAGACAGGTCAGGACAACACTGCTTAGTCCATCTGCCCCCATGCAGTGGGCAAAGCCCTTGAACAGCTCTTCATTCCTAAATCCCCTTTCTCCTGGTAAGGCAATTCCACATGGGAGGAGAGGGCTGGGGATTTTCTAATGAAATCTGGATGTTTCTGACTGCTCAAGCCCAGACAAGGACCCCTGTTCATCTCCTCTTTGAGGTCTCTGACCACTCAGCATCACTGTCTACAGTGTCCTCCATCTAAGCACGGAAGCACGTAAATGTAGGAAAAAAATGACACCCTAAACCAGGCTTGAATGTCACTGTTGGGAGAATTTTAAGAGGCCAAACAGGATGGGGAAGAGAAATACTTGCTTTTTTCCTCCTGTCTTCATGCAGAGTAAACAAAAGCTTTGATGTTCATGTCAGAGCCATTGAAAGGTCCGCAACCAATAACCCATTTTTTGACTGTTTTTTTCTCTCTGTAGGACAGAGGCTGAAATGTATCAGTAGAAACTTTGAATTTAAAAATTAAAGCTGACTCACCAGGATTGGGGTCAAGGCTTGAGGCAAAAATGAGAAAACCTAAAATTTTAAGACAAAACATACAGACCACTGAGATAGGAGGATGAAAGGCTGGGAGAAAAGCTGGCAACCCTGTGGTCTGTCCCCTACAGAAATTCTCTGCTCTGCCACACCCACATGTTGCAGGACACCAGGTAAATGAACTGCCACGGGTTAATGGCACAGTCAGCGTGCATCTCAAATTAATGTGCACCTCAGCTCGAACGTGGGGCATCCAAGGGCACCTTGGTGAAGGGTTGGAAAGGACAACGTTTCCTCTGCTGTGAAGGCAGCCCAACCCTCGGGGCACAGAAGAGGCTCCTGCCATTTTCCTGACAATACAGCATCGATGTTGAGCTGAGGACCTCACTCTGCCTTTTCTGAACGCTGACCCCTCTGCGTCACCCCTCTGCGCTGGTGCTCATCTCAGAGCGTGGCAGACACCACGGGGCAGTGAGAGCCCTCATCCCCTTACACTTGTGTTTCAAGGGAAGGAGATGGGGGAGAAAATTCAGGAAAAGTGAAATTCCACCGCATGACTACGGCTGGATTTACTGCAGTGTGCTCAGGGGAGAAGGTCACACGGAGGTCCCAGCAGGCAGGATTCCCTTTTCTTGAAGTCTCTACATATTTGGCCGCCCTAACACTGACAGCTGCCTCCCTCCTTTCTCAAGGACAAACTCAGCACCGTGTCACTCTCAAGTTGGGAACCTTGATCTTGCTGAAGGTGTGGATGGATGAAACTACCCAAAACACCAACAAAAACATAGCAATGGAGGCTTGACGCACGTAGCAGCACAGACAACTAAAGAACAACCCCAGTATGGTGTTTTTTTCCTGAACAAATGGCATTTTTCCCTCCAGTAACTTGACAGAAGTGAGGATGCTCAGCTGTTCCCTGCACTGGGAAACATGGGAAGGGATTTTAACAAGTCTTCAGTGCCGCCCTGCTCCCACTGACAGCAGCAGGCATTCAAGAATGTTAATGGAGCGTCTTTACAAAGCCAATGATGAGCTCTTTTGGCAAAAATCCCCAGAATAAAGGTTCTGGTGTCTATTTTCCTGGTATTTTGAATGGAGTGGAGGATGCCTTTGCTTAGTTATCGATTCTGAAGCTTTCCAAAAATCAAAGGGTGGTAACAAACTGGAGCTTCTGTGTAGCATAAGGGCGAAGACAAGCCAAGCATATTGTGTGCTGAGAACAAACAGCAACCCATGAGCCTCAGGTACACATGGAATAACTACAAAGTACTGAAGCAAGAGGACATAGAGGCCTGGCATCAGGATGTCAGACTCTATGAAGCCTATTTTAAGTACAGGCAGACACAGACTGTTCACATTTTTCATGCAGGGATGTTTTCAGTGAAAGATCAGCCTTTTTTCACCCCCTCCTTGTCTCTACTCCTCAAACCTATCAAGATCACTGATGTTCTATTTTTCATGAAGTTTTCTGCTGTGCTATACTTGTGCTTGCACCTGAAATACACAATCCTCTGCTGGTATCTGGGTCAGCCACACTGCGAAGGGGAATCCCATTATTGTCTCTCGTTGTTTTTGAAATGAATGAATTTGTACAGTCAGCTCAGGTTTGGATTCAAAGGCTGATATTTCCACGACAAGCCGCCACCACCCGCGTGCCAAAGCACTACGAGCCTTTCATCCCAGCCAGCACAGAGGCAGGGGGATGACATCCCCCAGGATATTTGAGAGCCCAGGGTGCAGCCTCATCATCATCACTGCTGCTGCTGCCTTTGAATAGAGACGGAGCAGTGAGAGTATTTATCATTTATTGGCTTTACCCAAAGGGAGACACTACACACCATCAGCTCTGCTTTGCAGGCTGAGAAACAAGCAAACACAACTAAGTGAGGAAGCTGCAAAACCTACAGAACTCGAAAAAAGTCCTTCCCTTCCTCTGCCTCAGCTCTGGGTGAAGCCTGAAGCAAGCAAACACCAGTTCTGTCTCAAAACCAAGAAACGGTGCTGTCAAAGCCTGTCTCTCTGATCTGTGCTACTCTTCAGTCACGAAGGAGCACCAATTAGGAGGAACACTTCTGCCTCACACCACCAAGACAGTCAATACTGAGGGAATTAAATGGAAAAGAAATTTTGGAGCACATAAGAGCAGAGTTACAGAGCTGCTGTATGACCTGAAGCCACGGCATGAATTAACTGTGGCCAAATGCCTCAGCCTGACTTAATGCTGTGACTCAGGGAACAAGTGTGAATCTTCTTCTGCTACACGTCAGTGCATTAATTGAACCATCAGCTGCTGTGTGGAAAAAAGTTGTAAACAAGACCGAGATCTCAGAACCTTTGGTTCCTGTCTTCACGAACTGCAAGTGCATTTTTAAATCTCCAGTTCTCAGTGAAGTTATGAAATCCTCAGTGCCAAATACCCTTTAAACACTAAAGGTACCGGTGCGAGTGCACACATAAAAAAATTGTCTAAATGAAATGCTTATGCTGAGCTAGTTTAGCAACATTAAATACTCTTAATTTTAAAGTGACTGCAACTCAGCTTCTCTCTGTAAGTTAAGCTGTATCAAAACAAAGCATGTTAATTCTTAACAAATACACAGTAAAGTGGTATCTTGAAATAGAGTTAAAAGCCAATTCTCAGTTGATAGTCAATGCCTCTTAGTTGCTATTAAAACTTTCTACCACTATTATGGAGACCCATTTTAATTAGCTGCAACTGAGTCTCAGGGAAAGAAACAGGATGGTAAAGGCACAGTTTCTTGAATCCTTCAGTCTTAACCCCATTTCCTCACCCACCTATACCTTTGGGCATGCAATCAACTCCAATTTGGGTAATCTCCTCCCAAATCCACATTTTCCACCTGCCCAGAAACCCCTTCCTGGGGGTGTCTCTGCAGATGCTTTGTGCTCAGCCCCGTGAGGACACCAGGCTGCAGGCATCCTGTCTCTGGGGGACACATTCTGGGAAAGTGGTGTGGGATGCACAGCAGCATCACGGACCACCATGGCCCGAGGCTACATTGGAAGGATGAGCTTGGTTTGGGAGCCACATTTTGGCTCCTGGCCCCAGCCCTTTCCTGGCACAGGACAGTGTAGTTGCAAAGTACATCCCTGGAATATGCACATAGGTAGACCCCTGATACGCAGACAGAAAAGCAAGAATTAACAATTTTTTTGCAAAGAACCAGCAGTGATTTTCTCCTCTTCAAAATGTGGCAATTGCCCATTTGGGGCTTGATCCTTCACCGTGTATTATTTCAGTGGGGGATATGAACCAAGCTCTGCACACATCCATTTGCAGGCCAAGGCCCAGAGTCAGATGATCTTTCTAATGCAGAGAAAAGTAACGCAATTTAGAACTTTTCAAGCTTATGGATTTATGGCTCCAGAACTGCAGGAAAGATAGGATATTTCTGCAAGATAATAAACCCCTTTTTTTTCCCCCCCATTTTAAAACATCTTCACGTATTCATGTCAAAACATCCAGAGATATTTTTGGCGTTAAGAAGGGCTGTGGAACGAAGTTACTCTCCTCCACTAGCAGGAAAAAGATTACCTACCTTTTTCCTCATTATTCTGGGCCTCTGTTATCAGTAAGATATTTTATTACAGAAAAAAAATAAAATTAAGACCTTGGTTTTATCCCCATTGTCCTGTAGCAGCACCCAGCAGACCTGATCAGCAAGTGATGAGTGCCCTTCTGGAGCAGGCAGTAAATGTAAATTTAGCCAAGAGCACTTATCAAATATAACTACAGGGTCCATGCTCTCAGGATTATCTGATTTTCCCTTGTTGAAGAAAAATCCACATGGAAATGAAATCCTAAATTTATTCTGCAGCTGCATGGCAGGGAGAGGTACGGGGCTGGCAGGGTATAGGCTACCACCATCACACAGGTGGGATTCACTTGGATGTCAGGACGTGCAATCCCAGACAAACTGCAGAATCAGGGTCAACTGGTCTACCAGAATCCTGAGCCTGGAATCCTGATGGCTCCCTGTCCAATGCTGCTCTACCCTCCAAGCCAAGTTTTCTTCCCAGGTGTCCAGCCTGAGCCTCTGCAGCCACGACCTGGGGCTGTTTCCCCTCATTCTCCTACCCATTGAGGAACTCAGCTTCATCACCACGTCCTACACCCCCTGCAGGCAGTGGCGGGTGGCAATGAGATCCCTCCCTGAGCTCCTTGCCTGGCTGAACAAGCAGTTTAATTTCTTTCCTTTGGTGTACTTTTCCCTCTCTGCCTTGCTCCAAACTGCCTTTGCCTAAAGCACTGTTCTTAAATTAATTATCAAGGAGCTTTATGCTGCAGAGGAGCAGCGTTTTGGGCCCCCACTGGGGCTTGTGGCTTTTTCTTCCGCAGCCCGGGAGCGCGAAGGCTCGGCCCCGGCCAGACCCGTGACTCACACTCTTCTGAGACATTCCCACAAGTTTTATACACAGGATTCCTTTTTTTCCTTGCAGCTCTGCTGTTAAATGTTTGGATTTGCAGCTCCCTCCCAGCCGTGCCTGCCTCCCGGGACAGCTGATATGTAATACCCACACACTGCTGGCATTGCTTCATTAAGGTGACGTGCAATCAAAGGCAGCTCGGGGGAATTCCAAGGGACTCCGCACGGTACCTTCATAGGAGCCAGCTGGATGGGAGTGATGCATGAGGGATCCACCATGGGCTTCGGCCGGTTGGCCGTGTCCGCCAGCAAACTGTGCCACTGCTGAGGCAGCCCCGTGAACTTCTGCTCCCGGTGGTCGAAGCCAGTGTGGACCCGGTGCTCGAAGTTGGAGGGCCCGGAAATTTCCAGCCTTTTCTTCTTTTTCCCGAACATGGTGGAAAGATCTGGAGAAGTCATAGGGAAACAGGAAAGGAAAGAAAAAAAAAAAAATCACATCTTTACACTCTGTTGCAACCCTCAGCCATTCTACTTCATAGGGAATTTTAGTAGATGTCATTAACAAATACCTATGTGACCCTCACACGCTGATATCTATGCAAGGCAAGCATTTAGATGACCTCCTTTCTGGGAGAAGATTTTAAGAAATTAACCCAGTCTCTTACTATGTATGTCCATAATACTGTATGAAACAAGGAAACTCTCAGGAAAGAAAGCCCCAGGTCCTACTTTGCACTGCCCTCTGCTCATGCTGCAAGTTGCACCCCATGGAAGTTCCAAGCCTGGAGCAATGCCAGCAGCAGTGGATGGCTTTGGTCCAAGGACAGAACTTAGGGCAAGTGGTGAGCTGCGCCTCGATACAAGAGGGGAGCAAATGCATGCACAGCTTTGCATCCTAAATCTATAACCCAGGCCCCGGACCAAAGACAACCCATCCCAGATGAGAGCCTGGCTCTGCCGTGGTCAAATCTAGGTCTCACACAGCAGCAGTCAAAGGGGAATTATTCCTGTGCCATTTCAGTGATGAAAACAGAGAGCTCAGATCTAGTTCTAACCGAGTCCAAGGGCCTTCATCTGCATTTCTGAAGGATCCTGATTAAAAAAAGCAACAGGTATCAGCTATTATAAATATCACGGCATGACTTATTCAGGAGAGAAACGATTTGCTGTGAGAGCCACATGCCCAAAGCACCTGGATTTATGCCCAGGTGGGCAGAGGTCCCTGGCTCCTGGCCAGCAGACTTGGGTGGGATTCATTACATCACAGTCCTACTCCTTTTAAGGGCCAGGAAGGAGCATCAGCTCTTTTGGTTTCTGTGCAGGCGGTGTGAAGAGAGAGGAGTCCCTCTGATGCTGTACAAGCAAGGAGCTGGAGGCTGTTGGAGGAAATGTGACCTTCCCAGCTTCTCCATCACTGGATCGACCTGGCTGCCTGGTAAAGCTAATTGTTACAGGTCTTGCTCTACAGTAAGTGAGTGTTTTTGGTCCATTTAGGTGGGAGTGGGTTGATTTACCTTCCTCCTGTCTGTTTTGCCCACCCTGAGAAGGCAGCAGGAGGGTTTCAGGGCACCCAAGGGAACACAGGCTAATAGATTAGCTGGGACAAGAGAAGTTTCATTGGCAAGGTGGAAGGAGGCACGAGCAGAAAACTGAGAGGGATAAAAGCATTTTCTCACTCTACTGGCTTAGAAAATAGCCAGTACACTCACAGCCTGCATTGACCCTTGGGGTTGGTAGGTCCCACCTTCAAACAAAGTGCGGCCTGACAGTTCTACTGAAGCAAGGTCAGAATTGACTTTCTGGAGCACTCCAGAAATCTGCTGTGCAAGACAAGGACAAATTCCCGGTCCCAGGGAAACAGACAGAGGTTCTGTTGCTTTTCAGTGAAATACTGTCCTGTCCTGGAAAAGTTCTCTGCCTGCTTTCTGCTGTCTCAGAACAGTCCTCCACCTTGCTCTCTGGGCCATTTCAAGCACGGCTGGCTAAACACTTGAGCAGCATCTGTCTGAAATAGCAGCAGGGCGAGGAAGCTGGCAGCTGTGTAAAACCTCTTCTATCACAAGAGAGACTCAGCTGTAAAGGTGCTGCCCTGACTTTGATTCAGGAGGCAGAGAGGAGAAGCTCGGAGAAGAAAATACAGTTGTGCTACCACAACAAAAAAAAGATGGGGTGATAAATCAGGTATTTATTCCACCTTCATTCCCTTTTACTAGTTTATCTAAAGATCAAGTCCATTATTTGAAAATTGATTGCTGGCTGCTTTGTAAGTCCCCCCCTGTGTATTTGTAGGTGATTGTCTTCCTTGGGCATATTTCCTTTAGACAGAGCAGACTTGCTCCTGTTTGCCTCTCTCCACAGGTCTCATCTTCCACACACCTCTCTCTGGCTTTCTATCCTACTCTGAACTTCCCAAAATCTCCTGCTCTTTTGACAGTCTCTCTCCAGCTCTGTTAACTTGGGTGTCTTCCTCACCTTCCTCTCCCAAAACATCCTATGATCACTTTGATATGTGGCATTTTTCCTTTTCCAGCATCATAATTGCTTTATTTTTCTTTGGTGCATTTGGGTACCTCTGTGGCACTCCCAGACATGCTTCCAAAGCCATCATGGTTGGCCTCTGCTCAGAGATTATCCATTTTCCAGGCTCAAACAGAAGCAGCCGCCAGGTCAGGCAGTAGCTCCCAACCAGGGCTCATTCGCAGGGCTCCACAAATCGCAGCCGGCTGCAGATCGATGGCACCGCATCGATTTCACTCGCCTTCTGGGATGGGAATCCATGAGACTACTGGAGTAACATTTTAAACCATCAGCTCTAGACATGTATTTTTTCCTCTGATCAATGCCAGGGTTTCCCGCAGGACTCGCATCCCAACGCAGCTGCTGGATGCTTGAAGTCCTCCCGAGCTCCAAACAGCATCGGATAACTAAAAGCACATCAGCTGGCACAGTGAACACTGCTTTTTGAAATGAACAGCACATTCACTCAACAAGACACCAGCCAGCAAGTCACCTCCATTTCACTGCAAAGCCAAGCCAACCTCGCAACAGCACAGTCCCTCCAAAGAACTTCCACAAGGAAGCTTCATTTCCCCTCATTTCTCCCAAAGAATGGAAATGATGCTGCTTGTTTTCCTCAGCTGTCTGAGGATGGGTTTTTGGGGCAGCCAAGTCTGTGAAACTTTTTGCTCTGGGCTTGTAAGTGTCCTGATTCAGTCCCCACTGCTATGCTCGTACCTCATACCTCAAAATAAGGGAGATGATTTCATTTTTCCCATAGCTCTACTGATATGACATAAAAAAATAAAGGACTTATTTAATCAGCTGTGGAAGCAGAAAGCATCCCGGGTAAGTGAATACATGTTCTCCAAGACATATAAAGCTCTTTTAGGAATAAGAGGTACCTAAGTGCTTTGAAGAGAAACGATGGAGCTTTCCAGGATGCTGGATAATGTGTGTGTAGCAGAGAACTTATGAAATTTGTATCAGGAGCACAAAATGTATGACAATGTTCATTCAGGCACCTGCCCATTCACACAAAACAGCAATCCTCTCACAGTTATTAAGAACCCCTAATTTCCTAATGGGATTACTTAGGAAAACATCCCACAGACAACAGGGCAGCCTTTATCAGAGGCACAGGGAGGTGGGAGGCTGCAGGGCAGCTCTGCGGAGCTGCCTCTGTGCCATCCCCACGCCAGAGCACTCACCCTTAACTTAATTCTTCCCGACAGCTTCCAACGTAGCCCTGATTGCGCCAGGGCTCTCAGCAAATGCCATCTCTCTGTGCAGCTCCTCTTGTGCTCATCCCCACAGAAGGAGAGGAAATGAGAGGCATTGTACTCATAATTTGTTGCTATTTTGGTGGGATGAGCACAAGCAGGATGTCTGTCCTCTCCCTGCACGTGCTTTGCCAAGGGATCGTCTGGCTGATTCCAACACCTCATACATGGCACAAGGTGACACTCGACACAAGGGGGCTGGGGAGCCTGTGCTAACCGCAGCTACCATTGATGGCAGTGGGCTTGAGCTGGCTTTGGGGGGAAGAGAGAACAGAACTCATCATTGCATTGCTTCGGTGGGGCATTTCTACGGAAAGACTTTACTTGCTCTTATGCTGAAATGATGCAGCACATTAATTTTGTGCTCGTAAATGTGAGGTCTGAAGGAGGCAGTCCTTTAGTGACGGCAAACAGCGAATTCAGTAAGCAGAACAGCATGACACCTAAAGCAAGTCTGCTCTTCAGCAGGAGAGCCAGGAGCTGAGTCTGTTCAGCTCCAGGCGGCCATGCCAAGGTCTCCTCAACCCACAGTCCAATTGTGGCACAAGAGGTGGAGATAAAGGAGTTTCTTAACCAAAGCCATGACGGAAAAAAGATGGACGTGACACTTACTAGAGGAAAACACGATATTGGTGGGGAAATTCAGACTATCGCACCACCTTTTCCCCTGAGGAACCCACAGCAGTGCTGGTCCCAGATGCGCCACTAGGGAATGGGGAAGGAACAGGGATAGCGGGAGAAATGTGTGAGCTGTGCTCTCTAGATACAGCAACCCAAACATTTCTATAATTGCAGTATTTGTCTTATTCTTTGTCTCTGCCCAAGAAAGGAGCAGTGCCAGCTCTGCTGGTGCCTGCTGAGGAGCCGTAACTCAGCTCCACCCGGCTGCTGCAGGCACGAGGGAACGCTGAGAGGGTGCTATCAGGAGTAATCACTGCTTTTGCTCTTAATGCTGTTTACTGTAGTGCCTAACAAATCGAATTACATGCTAATCAGCACACCCTGCCTGCTAGATCTATGCCAGCCTTGGCTCCTTAGCACTGCACTCCTTTCTATGCACAGAAATAATTCACTGAGCATCACAGTGCCACGGGCTCCCAGGCTGGTCCACATTCCAACTACGACCTTCAACATCGGATCACATCCCTACAGAGGAAATTCCCTCTCTGAGATACTGCCCATGCAAGGTGTGTGATGTGGACCAGCCTGGGAATCTGTAAGCAAATCCACTCTGTCAGCTACTGCACTATCATTGTGCTCCCTCCCAGTCACAGCTGAAGGGGTTTTTCCAGCAAGAAGTATCCTACAGTCCCACACTGGAGCAGGAGGGTGGCAGTACTCTTCTGGGTGCCAGGGGAGTCCATTTGGCCTCTCCTGTGATGGTCTGTGCTCAGGACAGGATTCCCAGCAACAGCTTTCCCACAAAAAGTTAAAGCCCTGCCACTCATAGCTCACACGGAGGTCACAGGTTTGTTCACTCTCAAAAGTTTGGCCCCATCAAAGGAAAGAAAAAAAAAAAAATCAGAAAGGACTCCTGTCCCAAGGAGTGTCCCTATATGTGAGATCAGGGGACGCTCAGAGACTGATGAACCGAAAAGCTGAAAGTCCAGATTTATGTTACTGCCCTCAAAGAACAAATTTGTGCAATTACAGCAAGTAAAATCCAAGGCACTTGGAATAAAAGGAAAAAAGGATTACTTTAATCCTAAGGTTAATAGTATTCTGTATCTTTTATCATATCCTAAGAGTAATCCAGTCAACCTACTAAATAAGAGAGAACTCTGTTTAACTCTGCCCCGTTTTCTGTGCCCGATAAAAAAGTCAGAGCCACTTTTTGCTCCCTCTCCAAATAGCTGCTCTTTTAAAGACTAACAAAGTTGGAAAGACCTTTCCTATCTTGTGATCTTGAAAACTCCCAAAGCGTCCCAAGTGCATCCCTTAAGCAGTGACAACAGCCCTCGCCATCCCAGATGTCCCCAGATAACCCTGAGCAAAGGTCTGTGAAACTCTGCCACACACAAAAACATACAATAACCCTACAAAGTTAGTAGCTAGAATAATGAAGTGAGATGGGAATTTGTACTTTAAAATGGAACTTTTAATGACTCTATACTATAGCTACGCAAGCCCTATTTTTTTACTGTGGTATTTCAGCAGCCAGATGAAGTGTCCCACTAACCCCAGGGAACAGTGTGTGCTCACCGAGACCCTGAGCCACCCTGGGAAGCCTGCAAGGATTTCCTACACACACCTCGCTGCTGCTCGAGCACGGGCTGGGCTTAAAATATTCCCTCAGGAGGGGCTCTGTGTTCATTGTCTGCCTCAGCCCAGCAACGTGTTTGCTTTTAAACAACCAGCAATTAGTTCATTTTCAATTAGGAAGTGCACACTGCATTAAGCCTGTGAGCCTGTATTTTCTGCAGGGATTCCCTGTGGTTCCTCAGCTGAGCAAGCAGCAGCAGAGCCCTTTTCCCTCGGGGATGGGCATGTTATCAGCATCTAAAAATTGCCTTTGTGCATGCCGAGTATCATCTGTGAGCCCAAAGTGGGGGGCAGCAGCAAGGGCTGAAAAGGTCCTGTGAAAAGGCACATTTTCTCCCAAGCCAGCCACACAGCCAAAAAACCTGGTTACAGGCAGGAGCTTTAATAAAATACTTCATTTTTAAGAAATCTGTCAGAGACACAGATTGCAAAATGGGGAGATGGGTGCAGGTCGCTTTCTTTTGATAATTTTTACTTACTAATAATAGTTTTCTGTAACACAAGGACCTCAATTATTCCCCTCCAGAGCAACCCAAATGCAGTAATACATCATTAGCTTTGGCAGCTTCTGTTCCCCCGCTCTGATTAATTGTAACCTTTCCCGATATTTGATCGTAAATGAGAGAGTATGAATTGAGAAGCACAAATTAAATTAACGTGTCAAGGCAGCCTGCAGAGCCAGCGCTCCAGACAAATGTGAGCTGGGCTGAAACTCAGTCTCCAGGAGAAAGCAAATGTCTGGGATGGACTGATGGCAGCGTAAATCGCTGAGAAATCCTCTGTGAGTGAGAGATATAAAAATGATGCTGGCTCTCCTTCGGCTCACACGGGTGCAAGTTCCTGCTCCTGAGGCAAATGGAAGGAGACCAACACGTATCTGTTGGTCTCCTCCCAACAGATAATATCTATTTAATATATCTACTACATCTAATAAAACTATTAAAAATGAGGAAAATAATTTGGTTTTTTTTTTCTTTAATAAGTAACAGCAACAGCAATAGTTTTGTATTTCCTTTCTGTTTAAGGATGGTTCTGAGCTTCTTGGTGGGGACCCTCTGCTGCTGGCTGCAATCAGAGCATGAGTACCTTTTGTAAAAAGAAAAAGAAGCACGCCCTGACTGCAGGCTTACATTTTAAAGAAGAATTTATCTCTATTTTTAACTGAAAATAGAGAGAGCACTACCCTATTTTTCAAGAGATAAAACCAGAAGCTATACCTGGAAAAGCGGAGTGAACTGAATGAGAAGACAAAGTTCATGGAAAGACTCTTAAAAACCACACTGGTTTCAGGTCAGGCCTGACACACTACTGTGCCAAAAGGAAAAATCCTGTTGGACTTTCCAGATACAATATTCCTAAATACCTTCCTAATTCCCAGAGTATCATTCTGGATGGACAGGATGGAAACAAATGCGAGACACCCAGGAAACAGGGGGCAGCTGCCTGCAGAGCACCTCACACCAGAGGTAGGTCAGTCCTGTCCTGTATTTATTTATTCATTTACTGGGGTTCTCTAGAGGGAGATCTCATTACTTCCTTACATACAAGGTTTTTTGTTTTGTCATGGGAATGGACAACACCCCATGCAGGTGAATACCAGGCTGGTTCACCTGTCTAATGAGAGACCCCATTTCCCATGATCCCTGCTCATCCCTCTGCTCCTAATTATGATTTGAGCATTTCGATTTGGGAACAATAAAATAACACCTTGGAAAATGTTCTCGCATGCTCTGCTAATGATGATTTTGAACGCTGACCCTCTGGCAGCAACAAAAAGGACCCACGAATCCTGAACAAACCAAGCCAGCTCACATTTTGAGTCTTCCACCATTCTGCTAAGCTCTTCTGCACACAAATAATGTCCTGATAGAAATTAATCACCTGTGACTACATAGTTTTTCCAGAGTATTTTTTCAGTTCAACCAAAGTACAGAAGTATAGAAATACCATTTCCAGTGCATGCCTGTGTGAGTCTTAGAATGAAAAGCTTGATGATCAATAGGATTCAACTTGTTATGTTGGATTTTCAAGGTGTCTGGTATTTTTTTTGAGAAGGGACAGACTTCTGAGTCGTTCAAGCACTATTAAAATACATGCCTTAATCATGGAAGGATATGTACTGATGGACTAGACCAACAAAAATGCCTCTTTCCCAAAGCCCCTCATTTACCCTGCGGCATTCTGCTCATTTCAACCTTAGGTCAAATCAGCCAATTTCTCAGAGTTTCTATGTCACTGCACAATACAATAAAAATACATTTAAACAATTACAAAGAGTCCAGGACTCGTCATTGTCCACAATTCTTTTCAATCCCACAATACCTTGTTTATGGTTGAAAATGCCTTCATTTGTCACAGCACAGCAGTGTGTCTCTTGATAGCTGGCCCATGAGACATATCTAATAGAAATGCACAACAGAACAAAAGACAGGAAAAAATAATAACAAAAGCCAATGTGTGCTTCCAGAGAAATAGTAAAAGCTGGTACAGAGTGGCCAAACTAGGATTGATGTACTCCAGGGAACAATACTCATTCTTCTTATTGAAAGATACTCTTGTATGAGGACTCATTTCCACACACTGACTGACATGTGCTTTCCTAATTTAGAAGTCTTGTGATTCCCAGTGGATTTTAATGCTCAGTAATTTTCAGCTGAGTAGCTTAAGCGCATATATTGTAGTCAGTCACTCTCTATTATCTCATACACATGCACACATAAATAGCAACATGGAGACGGGGCTTCGTGCAGGGAATTAGTCTGCAACAGCTCTGGGCAGATTAAAGAGGAAACCCCCCCCTCAGCTCCCTGAACCCCTGGAGGTAACTCAAATAATTTCTATCCCTAGCAAGTGAAAAGATTCCAGATTTGCAGAAGCAAATAGTCCTCTGGGTGCTCAGCTTGAGATAATTAATGGTATTAACTCTGTAGGAAATGCTGGACATCCACAGGGAGAGAGGATTAAATAAGGCACCCATTAAATGAGACACCCTGAGTCTCAAGTTACTTCTGGAACTTTTGTTGTAAATTCTTTTTTTCTGAGTTGATATTAGCACTTTTTAAAGACAGTTCTACACTGTTCTGTACTAAAGGATGCAGGTACTCTACTTCTATGTTTTCAATTAGAAAAAAATACTCAGTAAAGGAAATACTATCAAGAATGAAAGGGATGATATATCAGTAGAGAAGACGAAGGCAGCAGAGAGCTCAGACCAACCTGCAGAAGTATCAAAACCAGAACTGTGAAACAGTATTGTGTAATTCTGAATATCAGTAAATATGGACATTCCTGTAGGTTGGGGTAACTGTAGGATAAGAACTGCAAGGATATGAAATTCTATATTTATCAAAAGACTCAGCAAAGTGCTTGAAAAACACTTGGAAAATTGTCCTTATCAATCGTGCACCAGGTTACACCTTCTTTACATTTTGGGCCACATCCTCAGTGGGGTCTGCTGGCAAGGCCTCAGCAAAAGAGATGGACTGGCATTGAACTGTAGTACAGCACGGGGGACACGAAAACATCTTGGGTTTGCACGTAAAGCTTTAGTTTTAACTTTCTGAAACCGAGTTTCCTCCCCAACACTTGATGGTAGCTGCAAAGCTGGCATTAACAAACATACAGAATCACAGAATGAAGGCTGGAGGAGACCTTCAAAACCATCTGGTCCAACCAACACTTCCAGAGATGGTGACTCTGCCACCTCCCTGGGCAACTTACTCCAGTGCCTGACCACTCTTTCAGTGAAAACTGTTTTTCAAGTATCTAATCTGAACCTCCCCGGGTGCAGCTTAAGGCCACTTCCTCTTGTCCTTTCAGCTGAGATACGGCAGAGACAACCAACCTCACCTCGCTACAAACTCCTTTTGTAGCTGTAGGAGCAATAAAGTCCTCCCAGCCACGCCAGGTCCCTCAGCCATTCCTCCTAGGACCTGTTTTCCAGAGCCTTCTCCAGCAATGTCCTTTCTGAAGTGAGGGGCCCTAAACGGAACACAGAGCTTGAGGTGCAGCATCATCAGTGTGACCTCAACAGTGATCAAAGCATGGCAGGCTGCAGTAGGGCTTTTCCACAGTTCCCTGGAAAGACTTCTCACAGGACTGCATGGTTTCCCAAAAGTGCCTGTAATTACTGTGGATGTATTCTGATAATTTTTAAAAGACAGTTTTTACTCAAAAAAAAAAAAGGAGGCAAAATGTTTTCTAGGTCTAAAAACCAATTGATCTCGAGCTGGTTGCATCCCTGAACATACCAAAACTGCATCAAGGAGGGGCTCCAGAGGGGTGGATGCCCCAGCACAGGTGATTTTACAGCCCCCAGAGAGTGTCACAGTGCCAAGCACAAATGGGACTGGAGGGGGACACATCCCTGTGGCAGCATCACTTGCCACTGAGATGAGGTGATGGCACTGGGGCTCTGGAGTTGACCTCCTGCCACAACCCCTCACTGGTATGTTTGCATTCAACACACTTATTTTTCCAACAATAATATTCACTGCATTTCTTATTTTACTTCTAAAACAGGACAGGCTGTGCTGGCTCTGAGGCATTGCTCTATTACCATAACATTTGTAAAAAAGGGCTGCTTTCCAATGAATGATCAACAGCAACAGATGCTTCATTATTCATTCGTTATTAATGGCAAACCTCTGGTAAGAATAATCTTTAGAATGAAACACAGGATCTGACCTGCGTTTGCCAAGAAATGGCGCAAAATCAGTTTATCTGGGATGTCAAAATACCTTTAAAATGCAAACAAACATATCTATAGAGAAATGTACCTACAGCAAGTGCCTGCAAGATGAAAATCACGCCTGTTGTTATCACTGCAGGTTCCCTACCTTTCTATCTGGTTTTACTCTGCATTGCTGTAACATGTAACTGAAGGGAAACTATTTCCACAGTCTACAATAAATCACAAATGTGTAGAGTCTACCTTAAATTTTTATTCCTTATATATTTTCTTGTCTTTTTTTTTCACTCTGCATTGTGCTGGAAAACTGGTCTAAATGTCAATTCTTATCCTATTACCTATTGAGTTGCTGTCAGGCCACACTCTGTTTCCACATTAAAAATGAGAACTGATCCCTTGAAGGGTTTTCTAAGAGCTTACCATTTATTACCTCCTTCATAAAGTTTACCATAAGCTCTTTATACAGAACACAGAATGTTTATGAAGCAGTGTCTGCTCAGTCCTCCTCCCTCTGGATCATCCCCAACAATCAATAATTGCATCTGAGGAATTCCTCAACACTGATTTTTTTCAGAGCTAAGTGACCCAGCCATGCAGACTTTGTGTTTTCCCACCTTCAGACAGCAGTTTGGAAATGATGGGTCTCACCTGCTCTCTAACTGGGAGGTAATGGAGACTCTTTGTGCCTTACCTCTGAAGCTGACAGGAAAGGTTTCAGGCCAGCCACAGAAAAGCAAACAAAAACTACAGTCAACTGAATGAAAGAACCCACACATTTTTATCTCTGGGCGATCAGTGCAAATCCAGAAAGATGAATGCTACTGTGAGGTTTTTACTGTTTTCCACCTTTTAAATACCAAAAATAGAAATGTTTTTTGACTGCAGGAAGGTTTTGAGCCACTGGAGAGGTTACTGCATCTCAGATGACCACCACTGCCATCCTCCAAGAGATGCTGCTGCTACAGGAGGCTCCCACCCCTTCCTTCCAAGGAAGGATGCACACAAGTGAACCACTACATTTTGCATCCATACCCTCTCCAGGCCCTCTCCAGGATGAGGGGTTTAATCTAAAATGGTCCAAAAGGACACGTTCAGCCTCTCAGAAAAAAAAAAACAACACGGAAAAGAATTTGCCAGGTGAGTAAGTGAGCAGCTAAGATGACTCCCAGAAATCTCGCTCTGGAAACACCATGAGAAGCTGCCACGTGACTGTGTATGAGCTGATTCAGCTCCCAAACTTTTAGATAATTATGTTAAAAAGCCACTTCTCTCCTAGAAGAAACACTTCTGCTGGAACAACATGGCATCATCCCTCCCCAGCCTGCACTGACTGATTCCACGGCAGCTCTCAAGGCTGTCTCGTTGGGAAAATACCATCATAACAAGGAGTCTGTGAGGGAAGGCAAGATCTTCTCCGAGTCATTTCTGATAAATCTTATTTACCACTGAGGGCGAGATGCTGAGGCTATGCAAAGGTGAAGACCTTGGCCATCATCCCTCAGCAATCAATGGCTCACAGATCCCCAAGGCTCCCATCCTGCTCAGTGAAATGGTGCCAGTGACCCATCAGACTCTGACCCCTCTGTTCATATTTAAATGTATACATCTATATTTAAATTTAGCATATTTAGATCTGAGATTGCAGGTCCTTCTTAAAGGCTCAGCATCAAAAATACACCATCAATTAGAAGATAATAATTAACAGAAAAGGACATCCCTGCATGCTGACTCTGACTGCATTCACTGCTGTTTCCAGGGGCAGGGAGATTCATTAATTCATTCATTCCCCACTTCGTTACGGAATGACTCCAACAAAGCTGCTGATACAACTGGGAAATCAAAAGATGAGCCAGGAAAGTGACTGCAAAAAAATGCATTAAAGGAACATGTGTGGTTATGTCAAGCGGCGGGGCCGGAGTCAGCACTTCGGAAAAAAGGGACTGCAGAGTCGCTGGCTGAGAGGGAAATTAAATGTGCAGAAGGAGCTCAGATCCTAACGGAAATATTTTCTTACCAGAAAAAAAGCGATGGGTTCTGTTCTAATGAAATATGCTGTCCTACAAAATCCCTCATTTAATTTTCACCCTTTTCCGCTTGTACTTAAATATGGAATCACGTAAAACTCAAAAGCTATTTAAGATACAGTTAACCCCCCAAAATGTCAATTTAGGCTTTTGCTCAAGTTCTGGACATAAGACTCAATAAATACCCTGGTATTTTCTGTTTCAGCCGATCTGAAAATCGTCTGTGCTCTAGGTGGGCATCTGAGATGACTTAATGTTTGCTCCATGGGGCCACAGAAAGGTTTCCGAAAGATGACTTTAGAGCAGCCATGAGACTCAAATTGTTTGAGACACCACAACTGGATGACCGCAACATCTTTTTACACCCTACCCCTGTAATTCAGTCTCTCCACTCCTCGCATCTGCACCCCGTGCACCCACCCCGGTGTGTGTAACTGAGCCTTGAGCTCAGCCATACTGACAATCCTGGCTTTCTAAATTATTTCTACCTTCTTCAGGATAAAGGCAGGAAGATGTCCTGAACTGCTTTTAAAATGATTATGCAAAGCACAGTGGGCTGTATAATACCTTTTCCAATAAAACTCCCTTTTAGTACTCTGACAGCAATCAGCTGTGTTATTATAACTATTCTTTCTCCTTGTAACACTCAGGCTGAATGTTTTAAATGAAAATAACATCATCTTGTCCCCCCGTGTTTCTTACTTGTGGCGTGTCCTTGCAAGTAACCAACGCTCAGGATGCCAAAAGCTGAAGGCTCAGCTCGCCCACGTAAGAGATGTGATATGAATAAATCAGCGCAAAGTCCATGTGAGCTCCTTCTCTCTCCCTAGCAGGGGCTCAGGCTGGAAAGCTGGAGCTGCACTGGAGCTGCCATGCAGCCTTTAATTACCTGTGGTACCATTTTAAAACATCAGTTCATTCAGGGTATGGATTCATTTGTTAGAATATCAAATATGCAGCAGGGTATCTGCAGAGAAATGAAAAGAAAAAAAGTGTATTTACCGGGGTGGCGTGACACCTCTTTTACAGGGTTTGACTTACTGGAAAGGAGTTTCAAAACTCAAAGGAGATTCCAGAATTCTAAGAGCTCTGTCGTGTCACACTCAGGCTGGTTAGGGCAAATCTCACTCCTGAGCACCTGCATCACAAATCAAACCCAGAGCAGAGCTGGGTACCTGCTGCTGCGCATTTCCTATCTCCCCAAACTCATCTCCAAAGCTTATCTGTCTTTTCCCCACTGCAGAGCTGTGTTACCTCAGTCTTGGGCTTTCTGGAGCATCATTTGGGTCCTGACACAACTGCTGTTGGGTTCAGGGGGAGAATTCTCACCCAAGAAATAGCCACTTCTTGCTCTGTTTCCCTCTCCTGAAAATGGGAAGAATTGGAAAAATAACCCTCCATGGTGGCAGCACACCCAAGAGCGGGGGAGTAGGGACACAGTTGACTTTCTTTAAGGACGCCTACTTCCTGCTTCCTTTCTTTGCAACAGAGGCCAGAGGAGATGTGGCTTCCCTTCCTCTCCTTTGCTGGCACTATCTCCCATTTCCCAATGGAAACCAAAGTGCCCCTTCATCAATATTTTCTAAGCCAAGATTTTGTAAAGCTGGAAAAAGACTGAGCTTCACATTATCTGGTCTGAATCCAGCAAGGCTTATGCTCATCAGAAAAGGAAAAGGAATCAAAGTTTCCGACTTGGAAAACCTCTGAGCCAATATTTGTAAATAAAGTCTAATTTAATTACCAATATATGTATTTTTCAGCTGTCCAACTCTGAGAGAGCACAATCCCACTGGGATGAAGCAATCACACTGTTTAACATGCAGAATCACTGCTCGCCTACCAGCTTATTAATAGGCAGTTTTCTAATTCAGAGGAAAAGGCAAAGGAGAAGGGCAATAATCTGAACACGAGCATCTGAAATGCTCCACTGAACTCTGCTCCAGCAAACATAAGAAAAGACTTTTTTCTCTTTTCCCCCCCTCCAATGACAGCTTTCCAGTGCCGCTGGCATCCATCACATGTGCAGAGGCAAATGCTTCCGCACTTGGTAATAATCAGAGCAAGGGAATTATGGATTGGGAGGAGGAACTGCAGGTTTTTTTTTCTCTTGGCTAAAGGCATACTTCAATCTGAAAAGCTCGAAGGCAACTCAGTAGTAGCTTCCTTCTTCATTTCCACTTTCCAAGCAGAGCCAGGACGCCCTGCAGATCGTCCACATCATCCATCTTTCCTGGGCTCTCAGTTTTGCCACACTTCTGCTCCATGTGCTGAGCTGGGGCTGGCTCCCAAAGGACTAATTCCATCAGCTCCTGCCTATGCTTTCCACACCACTCCTTCGTTCCCTACTTACACAAAACAACCTTCCAAACTTCATCTCGAACCCGTCTTCGTCGCCGACTCTGTCCCTACCTACATTGTCTCCTCGGGTTATCAAAAAACAAATTTATCCCCCGCTCCCTTTTTGACTCGCAATGTTTGCTGCAAAATAATACAAGACCTAAGAACTGTCCTCAACAGAAAACTCCTCATGGGAGCAGATCAAAAGGATTTTCCTTAATGTAATCATGAACTGAAATCAATAAATACGCAACAAGGCAATACAGAGGCAAACTTGGGCATTGCAAGGATTAGGCAGGAAATTTAGATAAACTATGGTTACAAGGACAGAGTAGAGAGCAAATACAAACGCAAAAGACACAACCAGAATAGAATATTAATAAATGATTAACATGGCAGGTTTTAGGACAAGTGTTACAAATTCTGTATCTCTATAAAATCAGCTTTCGAAAGTCTAAGACATTAAGGCTTAATCAGAGTACATTGTTTTACAGATGAGATATCACCAGTCAGTTAAATTGCAGGAATGAAAGTGGGGGTTTAATTCAAGCTTCTCTAGGGAAGAGATTTGTTTGAAAGAGGTCAATTAAGCCTTCCACTCCAGTTAATCCCTTCTGTTTATTTTAAAAAAAATCTGGAATAAGGAAAAAAATTACAATAGGCCAGCAAAGCAAAATTTTCCTATAGATGCACCGAAACAAAAACCTGCAGGTCAGCTTGCTTTCAGCTGGGAGAAACACAGGCAGAAATTGCAATCAGTCTGCATTTCATGTGGATGCATCACGTGGAGATGATTCAGACCGAACTATTCTCCAAATTAGCTTTATGAAACACTCTCCTCCAAGGAAGGCTGCAGTGCTTGAATTGGTTTTGGTAGAAGTTAATGTTTTAACTTACAAGTCTCGTTTGGAAGGAGCCCCTGTGGGGAAGAACAGAGGGCAGAAGAGAGTGGACCCTCAAAGAAACTATTTCCATTATTTTGCATTTTCCTTCAGAAGTCAGCAGCTGCCCCCAGCCCCTTTTCCCCCCAGCCCTTGAGCCGTTAATGGCACTATTTACATATATTTCCCTTAAGCTTCTGAGTCACCACTGGTCATTTAGGTCAATAAATTTGTTTCCTCTGCTCTTCTGAATATTGATGGGTTTCAATCTTTTTTCGCTCTTTCTTTGGTCCTACTCTAACTCCTTTCTGAGCTTCCCACAGCAAAGCAGCAAATGCCAGGCAAGCCCCACACTGTGCTGCCCATCTGCTTCCCGCTGCCGCCTTCCTCCCCGCCCCGCGATCCATCCGCTCCGTGGTGCGCCTGATCTCTGTGGAAAGGCCTTCTGTAGGTTAAACACTATCCATCCTGCTGAATCAGAAAACGGGAAAAGCAGCATTATCCCCTCCCAGAGCCAGCACTGTAGAGCTTTTCTCAGTGCTTTACCAGCACCAAGCTCTTTTTCACTGGGCAGGTGAGGAGCCACCACCACGCAGTGACATCCCTTAACCAGCAAAAGCATCAATTTCCATTTCCTTGCCGAGACATCAATTGCATGGAAGGGTGCTCCCAGCGCTGAGGAAAAAGCCCTTGAGCATGTGCCTGTAATAAGGATGCAAGGAATAGACAATCCCTACAGGGAAACCAGCACAGGTCAGCCAAGTGGTAGGGCCTGCAGTGGGAAATGCAGGAACTGTGAGGGCAGGGCAGGAGGCACAAACACAGGAATCACGCTGGGTTTCTCTGGGAAGACAAGAGCAGCACGGAGAAATCAATGTGAGCGGCTCCTAGAGGAGGGGAGGCTGAGCCAGAGGGGACAGACGCAAGAGAAAACTGAGCAAGGGAGGAGAGGCCAGGTGAGGAGGAGGTGAATCAATCGAGTAGCTTTGACTTGATTCAGTACTGAAGAGGAAAGGCAGCCCAGCAGCTCTCAAAGGGCAGGGAGGAGGATCTGATCGGCCACGAAGTGAAGTGATGGCAGCGCTGTCAGTGTGGCAGAAGCTGCGGGTCCCCTCTGCTGGGTCTGCCCTCTGTATTTCTCCCAGCAGCCTAATCACTCAGAACTGAGTTAATTAGACACAGACCCGTCAGCTCTCTTCACAAATCCATAAAACTCCTTTGGGCTCAGCTTTTTACCCCTCTCTCTTTTCCCATGGAAGCAAGACTTTATGAGATCAGTAGCATCCCATCTCCATCCCTGGCCTCAGGAACATCTCATTTATGCAGGAGCAATTAAAGGGGTTCACTTTCTGGTAAAGAACTTCCACCCCATTAGAGTACATGTGCTTTGTCCCATGCTCTGCCTTCCTTTAAAAGGAAAAATCTGCTTTCACAGCTGCCTCCATGGAAACAGCAACTCCGTGGTGCTGGCAATGCTCCAGGCTCGACGGGCTTGGTTCAAACGTGGAAATCTGCATTTCTTGATTGCAGAGTGCCAGGATCCCAGAGCCCAGCCAGGTCTCCTCTGGCTTGTTGGACAGCACCAGTGAAGTTCCTGTGGGCCAGATCTCACACTTGGCAACATCAGTGCAAGCCTATCGTTAGGGAATGCTTGGGAGAGAGGTGGAGTAGGCAACGCTTTCAACTCACGTCATTACCCCTGGCAGTGCTGATGTGGATCCTGGACTACTGAACTAGCTCATGGAGATGGAGATAAGTGCTCAGCTTCCCTCCCGTAATGAGCTTTGAGACCAAACATCCAGTAAATGTAAATTAAAACAAAATTCCTCCAACTCCCAGTTTGAAAAACTTGCTTCCCCTTGTGCTCTGCTGGACATGGCCCCCCCCTCCCCTGCTGCATCCCCCAGCAAGGTCACAGCCGGTGGCAAACCGCAGCAACACCTACTGCACTCCTGGGCTCCAAAGGAGGATAAATTACTCCTCTGGCCCCTTGAATCCCCTAATCTGCAGCTTTCAGACTATCAAAGAGGATGCACAGCAGCTGCGCAACCAGGCCACAGGTAGAGAAGAGAGGATTTGCCCTCTGGCTTGGGAAAATTGGTCCCTGTGTAATAAAACCCATCGCTCTTCTATAATCATTTGTTCAGCTCCATAAATCCCAGGGCATAAATCAGGCTGTCGGGAAGAGCAGCTGTGAAGGAATCTCTGCAGGAGGAAAAAAACCCAAACCTCTGCGACCACGTCCAGCATCAGGGCCCGTGGCTGGGGAGCCGCGCCGGGGGCCGCTCCCGGCGCTCCACGGGCTCCACGTCCCTTTGCTGCCTCTGACTTCAAAGGAGCCGCTCAGTCGCAGCTCTATAAACACCAGCAGAGCGGGGCTCAGCGCAGCTTGCGGTGAGTATTAGGGAAATGCAAAATTCAACAATCCCTAATTGCCCTTCAGACAACAGTACCTGCTTAAATTACTGTTATTATGGCAAAGTTATTGAAATTGCTAACATAAACACAACCAAGGGCTGCAGACGCTGAAGCTTTCCACCAGTAAACATCTCACTTGCTGCTAAATATTTTCCCTTTCAATACAGGAACAACACCCACGGTGGCCGATACCCAGCGATCAGGGGATTCGCAGGAGGGTGCCCTGCAAGCGAGGACAGAGCTGGCGAAGGAGGAGAAACTCACGACAAAGGCCCCTGGGAGCTCATGAAGGAAAGGCTGAGAAGGGAATTCACCCATTCTGCTAGGAATGATTAAAAACAGTTACGGAAAAGACGTGAAGGGAGACCAAAAGAAACGTCCCGCCACGCGTCAGATGAAAACTGAAAAATGTCTTTTTAACAAAAAGGACATGGCGTATTTGTCAAAAATACTGTTTTGGAGAACATGAAAAACAGCCGGGGCGGAAGAAGCAGGCCGAGATCTTTGCAAGGCCTTATTCAAGGCAGGGATTTAACAGAGCATCTTTAGGAGTCTCCTCACCACCATCTCTAAACACTCCTGTATCGGTGCCTCCCAGTGCCTCCTCCAAACACTGACATGGGCACACAGACCTGGGCCAGCACAACTCAGGTTTTTCTTTCCTTCTCTGCCAGGAAAGCTGTCCATCCCGCCCAGGTTTGTTGCTCGGAATCCCAGACCCAGGAATGGTGATGAATGCTTCCCAGCTGCCAAAGCCAGCGGAAAGAAGAGGGATCTCCAGCAGGACCACACCTAATGGACCCTAAGCCTGTGGCCAACGAGAGGTTCAAGATCCATCCCCATCTGACACTGCACTGGGTACCAGGAGCCCTCTGCATCCCACAGGAGGAGGCCCCATGGATTACTCCTTGGCATCCTGCCTCGGGGAGGTATGCAGATGACTCAGTGCCATCAGCAACAATAAATTCAATGAGCAATGGTATTTCCACACACAAGGAAAAACTCTGAACGCGTAGTAAAAACACCACTTGTGCAGACAGGGAAAAGATCTTGAGTCGACACAATGCTTTACACATCACTGAAGCTCAAGTAACTGCAAAATCTGGCCCAGAATACCTTTTACTTGGTTATGTGCTGGTATTGCAGAGGATTTTTTAAAATACATTTCTAAACCAGACATCTTAACACCACCGACCCCAGCTCCACTTAAGGAATTATGCTGGTTTAACTCTTCTGAGGGGCTTTGTCTGAATTTCGTTTAATGGATGTCAAAGAGCCAAATTCCTCTCAGTTATTACAAAGACTGCAGGTTCTGCTCCTGGGGAAGAGCTGCATCTGCTGCACATCCGGTGCAGTCCTACCCCGGAAGACTCATTGCCTACGTGGAAAAGGCAGAGCAGGGAAACACTGAGTGGCACAAGCCCCATTCAGCTTCGGGGTGAAGTGATTTGTCCACACCACCCCAGGAGACTGGGCTTGATTTCAGACCTTTGAGACCCCCCTCCTCATGTGAGCATTTCCACGGGAAATTACAAACCCAGAGGTGGAGGCAACAGATCGTGTCTGATGCTGAGGGGGGTTTAAGCCCTGATCCTGCACACACGGAGGCATAACTTTATTCCAGCTGCTTGGTCTTACAAGGGCTAATGAGGCTATTCCTGTGCTCAAAGCAAAGCAAGTACCAAAGTTTGCAGGACCAAGGTCTGGTTTTCTTCCCCGAGGCAAGAAGTTGCTTATTTTGCCATTGGCTTTCCAAGAAAAGTAATCATTTTTTTGGAGCTGCCCTTTGCTGCAGGTTCTAACTATTCTGAACCTTTTCAAAATGCCACTGCTGGAGCCACTTTATAAAGCACCAATAAAATTAATATTAAAAATGACTTTGCGCATAATTCATGGCCTCTAGAAACCATTTCTTATTCGACTGGCAAACCAGCCAGTCATGCATTTTACATTGCTCTCTCATTTTCCTAGCTGTGATGCACTGCTTTAGGAGCAGCGGAGCCGCGCCGCACGTGTCAGTCAGACAACACACAGGAGACACCCCAACGCCAACGTCGATCCAGCGGGATCACCCGGGACGGGATGCAGCCGTTTGCTGGCTCACATCGGGGGCAAATCGGGGAGTTACAACAGATTTACAACCGGCTCAGGGGACAACCTCCGTAATATCTGTCCAGGTACAAAACATTCTACTTCATCTTCCTGTTTGTTTCCTTCGGATACATTAGCCTGAGAATTTATGGCAGCAGTGTTCGAAAAGCAGTGAATTTTATGCAAGTATTAGAGAAAACCCCTGGGAAACATTTAGCAGAATAAACTCGAGAAGTGGTACCAGAAACATAACTGAGAAAGCTTGTGCTATATACAGCTATGGTATGAGCATTCACTTAAAGTAATTAAATTAAAGAGTTGAAATATCTCATAAGAACTGTCTACAATATGCCACAGAGGAACATACATAAATCAAATAAAAAAACCCAGATGAAAATCTCAGTCTCATAACTGTTCAATCCTTTCAAAATAAATCCAGGTCAACATTATATTTTATACCCAATTAAATATGTTCAAGTTGATATTTATTAACAGGCAGCTCTGAAGCCCCTGGTTAAAATAAGATGGACTGTAATTTTAAAATACTGGTTCAGACAGCCTATACTACCTAATTTGTGATTTATACCACACCTTTGGACAAGGCTTCACACAGAGAAAATTTGGACGAGATAGAAAGAGACTCCTGAAATCAGAAGCTTGAAGGCTATTCTTAAAAACAGGGGGGAAAAGAAAAAAAGGGAAACCAGCTCTACTTACAAGTTTTTATTATGGCAAAGCACTGCCCAGTGTCTCCACCACCTCCAACTTGAACATCAGGCCTTATCAACATTCCCCTGAAGAAACCAATAAGCTCTACCCCTCTCATTCAGCTTAAAAAAGTTTAGCCAATTCTCCTAATGTAGGTTACACCAGAAAGGGAATATTGTAATTCTTTCTCAAGAGATTTGAAGAATGGAAACACAGAGTGCTTTAATTAATGTTAAATAATCAAGTTCAACTTCATATAATTAAATTTAATCACCTATCAGAGTTAATAGGCCAAAAATAACAAACGGCATGAGAAGAATGAGAAATCCAGTGCAAAAGGTCCCAGAGTCAATAATGTGCTTATTAAAGTACTGAAGTTTGGCATATGTGCCAGTAGGAAAATGGGAGTATTGAAGACCCACACCCTTCTGAGCAGAAGGCCACCAGGAGTACAGCAGGAAAAGCAAGGCAGTGGAAATTCAAGCTTCAAAGACTTTCCGAGCAGAAAAACATCTAACTTTGGAAATTTCTGTTTTTTAATTAATTTCACGAAGATTGAAGGGTGAAGGCTGAAAGCAAGATTCCTGCAGCAAGGAAGAAAGCACTTTGGAAGCCAAGGATACGATATGATGTGCACACAGCGAAAGGCAGTGCACCGATGATAAAAGATTTTGCTGGAGTCATGCGACATCTCCCTGATGACTGCTGCAGTGAGAGGTCACCATAAAGAGGGTGGAAGAACGAATCAGAGAAGCACATGTGGGGAACCTCAACTCTTAGCTCAAAGATCCCAAAAGATACGAGAGGCTACAAAGAACAAAGAAGAAGAATGGAGGCACTTGACAGTTTTGCTTGCTGCCTTTTTGTTGATGTTACATGCCATTTCTTTTAGGGTATTTTAATTCTTCTTGAGTAAAGCAGTGATTTAAATTGCCAGAAAGTATTGTTTACAGTAGGCTCGGAGCCATGTCCTAGAAATTAGAAACAAAATGTTGTCGTCCTGCCTATTAAAGGTTAATTTGTCTTCTTTTCTGCAGTACTTTTACAATTATACACTGACATCAGACAACCTTTGTCATGCAAACACTGACTTGAAACAGAAGCAGAGCTTATTCCCACTGAAACCATAAGACACGGGTATAAACTTCAGACTTAAGACCAAAAAAAAAAAAAAAACCCAAGCTATTTGAGATTAGCAAATAACCATTTCCAATTCCACCTTCCGGTCTCAAATGCAATCATTTTTGGAGTAGACGTGGATTTAGCATCCTCAGCAGCCCGCAGCACACCCTCCTCCTCCTCCTCCTCTAAAAAACTGTGCGTTCCCCAAACGGAGCCCGAGTGGCAGCGGCTGCAGTGGGATGCTCCCCTCTGTACCAGGATGCAGCCGCCGGCAGCGCCGCTCCCAACTCCCCCTTGCCAGGGCAGATTTAATCCCCACCCATCTGGTCCCCACGGGGCTCCGGCGGCAGAGCCGCTTCCCACCCTCCCTGCGGGCGCTGCCTGACAGATGCACAGCGGGGGAAACCGAGCCTCCTCCCGCGATTATCTCCCGCTCCCTGGGAAGGATTTAGTTCATTGAGGCTGCTGCGGAGAGCGCTGAGTTTACACGAGCTCCGTGCTCGTGAGATACGAGCCGGGGGTGTGTGTTTGTTTTGAACTCGGGTCAGGTGAGACCGCGGGGAATCATCCACGTGTCCTCAGGAAAAAGGCGCAAAGCCTGAAGGAGCTCACAGGTTTCGGATGGTGACAAGATCTAGTTTAGCTGTCAAACTTACTCATCTACCCCCCAGGATGAGACTCCACGGGGGGTTCTTTTATCGCTGTATTCTCAATCTTGAATTACAAACGCTGACTCTCACTCTGCCATCAGAAGCACAGAGTACATCGTCCCACGTGCCCGCAAATACAGACAAATACCAACACGTGTGTAACTGCACACACACGTATGTACACACACTCATGCATGACTAGATTCAGCTTTCATCGGTTTTCCTGAGGCTGACCCTGGGGCTTGGCTTCATTCAACATTTTCTCCAGTGTCAGAAGTGCATAAAGCCATTGTGAAACCCCAAAATCAGAGATTCCCTATCACTTCATTTCAAGACGCAGAGCTTCGAAAAAAAGCCAAACTCTTGTGACCCTCATGATCTCCCACTGTATGCTCACAGTGCAAAAATGAAAAGGCAAGTTTTGCTCTGTTCCTCCCTAATGCTGTCAAATTTTGTAACACTGCAGAAAGCCATTTGCCGTGGTGATGTCCCCTCCACCACAGGCAGGTATTTACAGCCGAACAGCCTCTCACATGGCTGAGCCCCACTGAAACAGGAATGGGGGAGCCCTGCGAGCCCCGACACTGCCAAGGCACCTCTGCAGCAGGAGCTGCTCCTGCTGTGGCTCTGCAAGAACAGCAATTCCCACGGCTGCTGTGCGGCTGGGTGCCTGCAAGCCCCTCCCGCGGAATTCATGTCTGATCAGCCATGAGCTGACACACAAGTGCTTTTTTTCAGTGTCACCACTTTATCTAGCTCCAAAAAAAACCTCGCAGCCTTACTACCATCAACACCTTCAGCTGATAAATTTGGCTGATCTGGGCCCACGGGTTCAAAAGTTCTCCAAGGGAAGGATGAGGATATAAACAGAGCATGAGCACTTAAGCCTCCTTAGGAAGTCAGGCTAAAAAGAGATTTGACTTTCTAAAGTGCCATGATACAGTCTGGTAAGATGGTTTCAAGACATGGGTGCAGGGCAAGTAAAGGGATCACTACCTCTGTCTGAGCAGCAGTGAATGAATCCTTTCACTACATAACCCGCAGAGAGCTTGCAGGGGAGCACAATTAAAACATTTTAAGATGTGAGGAAAGGTGTCAGGCTGGACTGGGGGGATCTCCACAACTTTAAGTCAAGCAGGTTTAAACAGACTGGATCAATGGGCTGAGGACAACTGTGTGAGGTTCAACAAGGCCAAGTGCCAGGTCCTGCACCTGGGTCACAACAACCCCATGTGGCACTACGGGCTGGGGAAGAATGGCTTGAGCGCAGCCAAGCACAAAGGGACCTGGGAGTGCCTGACAGGCAGCTGGATATGAGCCCAGGTGGGCAAGAAGGCCAAAGGAATCTTGGCCTCTCTCAAGAATAGTGTGGCCAGCAGGACTGGGAAGTGACCGTCCCCCTGTACTCGGCACTGGTGAGGTCACACCTCAAATCCTGTGCTCAGTTTCTGGGCTCCTCAATTCAAAAAGGACATGGAGGTGCTGGAGGAAGTGCAGAGAAGTGAAACCCTGGAGAAAGGTCTAGAAAACCTGTCCTGTGATGAGGGGTCAAGGTAACTCAGGTTGTTTAGTCTGGGGAAGAAGGTGCTTGGGGGGGCCTCATTCCTCTCTACAGCCGCCTAAACAGAGGTTGTAGTGAGGTGGGCTCAGCCTCTCCTGCCATGTCTGACGAGAAAGGATGGGAAGAAATGGCCTTATACTGTGCCAGGGGAGATTCAGATTAGACATTAGAAAAAATGTTCTCACTAGAACAGTGGTCAGGCATTGGAAGAAGTTGATGTGGTAGAGTCACTGCCTTTGGAAGTGCTCAAGAAGCATCTGGATATGTCTGGTGGTTCGGGGCTGATTATGGTGGTGCTAGGTGGATGTTTGGACTACACGGGTGATCTCAAAGGTTTCTCCCAACCTTGATGATTCTGTGATTCTGTTAAGCCAGAAAATAGTGGAAACAGTGTAGCCAAGAAGTTCCTATGGATTGAGAGAAGGCTCAAACACCCTCAACATGTGGGGGATGCCGAAATTCCAGATTTCTGCGCTAAAGAGGAACGTGCTTTGTTACCCTGCCAGCACTGTATATTCTTTCACCATTGGAGACCTATTGATTTAGTGGCACCAGAGAGATGTTAAAACATAGAATAATCCAGTCAAGCTCTGAGAAACCAATGTCCTGATGCACATTGTTCACCTCAGTCCCCGAGCACATGGGGCAGCACTGTCCTTTCCATCAGGCTTGGGATCAGGTGCACTGGGAGGGCTCACTCTCTCCAGCAGGGCTGGGTGTTCTCAGCTTCAGCAGGGGTCTTGGAGATGGCTCTCTGCTCTCCTCTCTTCCGCACAGCACGGAGGGAAGGAGATGAGAGCCACGGAATTAAGTGAAGGTAAACAGAGGGTCCTGCTGGGGACCAAAGCTTCCACCTGGGAGATGTATCCCAGAGGTGGTGCCTGATGAACCCTGAGTGGGTCTTCCTCAAAGCCTTCAGTGATTTCCTGGACAACTGAAACAGGCAATAAACCCCAAATTTCCACTGCGAAGATGACGACCACTGCAATGTGCGATGGCATTACCCAGTCCCTACCTGTACTCCATTTAAGCCACAATAACCACCCATGCTGGCTCCAGGATGCAGCACCACTGGCATTTCATCTCCCTCCTCCTTCTGCTCTTATTTTGTTTATAGAAACAACTTTGCACTCCCTGGTGCTATTTTTGCACTGCTCTGTGACTCCTTCCCACCCGGTTATTCACATAATTACAGCCACCCCAAGATTATGTTAATGGTTTAAGTACCATGTCGAAACACAGAGAAAACAAACTGGAAGCTGGGCACAGAGCGTTGTCTGTTTTCCCCGAATTAGAGAACAATTCTCTACAATTACAATGTCCCCATCTCTGTTGTAATTAACACAGCGCAGTCAAAAACAGCTAACACAAATGGTGTTAAAAAGGTCTCATTTGTCTAAATAAGAGAGTCTATTAGTGAACAAATTACATATTGCCCCCAGGAAACAAGACAACACAGGGAAAGTTGATATAAAAGCGTTTTCTGAAGACTTCAGATGTTACCAACCTCAGTGCAGCCCCAATGTCAGCTCCCAAGTGGAGACTGAGGATGGGTCTATACATCCACAAATCATGTTGCACTCCGGCTCAGTCTGAAGTCTGGGTTTCCACCTGTCTCCCTTGTACTCCTATGGAAACAGAAACCTTTTCCTGTGAAATACTGACAGAAACAATGCAAATTAGGCAAAAAGTTTGTTTTGGAGTTTTCCTCTGGGGAAAAAAACCTAAACAAGCCAAGGTAAAACCAAACCAAACCAAAGATGTTCAGCTGGGAAAACCATGTAATGCCAGGAAAAGCGACTGCTCTTACGGAGTGCTGTGCGTCCCCAGGCTGCCAAGGAAGAGACAGCTAAGCAGCATTTGCAGAATTTTCCAGTTTTGGGGAAAGCTGGATTTCAAGCAAGTCCCTTTCTCTTGTAGGTGCACACTTAAAATAGGGCTAACGCTTCCAGTGCCTCCCATTAAGGAAACCATAAGATCATCCCAATGGAATTGATTTTTTATCAGCCAAGTCAGTGAAGCCCTAATTATTGCAGCCCTCCTGGGCTGATAGCTACCAGCCATTTATAGGGCAGCAGGGAGATAAAAACAGCATTTACACATCCATATAATCACTTTATTTCTCTATTAAATATTCATTTCCACAAGATTTACAGAGTCCCCGTGCAGCAGCCACCGCCCAGCACCCGCTGTGCCGCTGGCAGCTCCCACACGGACGCCGTGGGCTTCACCCAGCACTTAACACTCCTCCTGCTTCTGCCTTCCTGAGCTTCCAGAAATACTTATTTTATTATTATTATCCTGTCTTTCTTCTTCTACCTGCACAGTAAACCCACTGGTGCCTCTATTTTGGATTTCTTTATCCTGAATAGCAAAAAGTTTTAACGCTATTTTGGCTGTTTCTCAGCTTGTGCTGCTCTTGGCCCCACGTTTTTTGGCTGCTGCCTTTCCAAGATCGCTCAGGATCGGTGACCAATGCCTAAAGGCCAATTGCCACTCACTGTAATGACCACATTTGTGCTTTTATGGAGAGTGCAGGGCATGGCATCACATCCACACCAGTGGGAAAACACCTTTAATTTCTAGGATGGCACCAGATATCTTAGCGGGTGATATCTCACCAGAGGATATCTCAGAAGTCACGTTTTCCCCCCAAATTGCTCTGATCCTTTCTTGTTTTTCAGAGGAACAAACACAGACTTGCAGCTTTGGCCTAAATTAACTAAGTGGGATTTATACACGAGCTCAAGAACAAATACTGATTTGCAGAATGTTGCTAAGCCAAACAGAGGGACATTATTCTCATTATAATAACAAGCTTCTCCAAAGCATGGGAGTCAAAGCAACCCTCGCCCCAGCATTTTGCAGCAGCTGCCTTTGCAGGGATAAATACAGCCTCGTGGGCAGTTCCATCTGCTGGCCCACCAGAAATGGCAACATTGGGGAAAAAAACCCCATGAAAACTCCCCAAATCTATGTTTTACTCCAGAGATGACACATTCAGCTTCCCAGCTGGCTTCTAAGTCACTCAGCCTCCCAGATTTATGTGAAACAGTACTTAAAATTACTTTTTACCATTAGCTGGAGGGGGAGAGGGGACAAGACGGCAAAAGGAAGAGCTTTTGCCCTGAGACTATTGAAAAGCTCAAAGTTGACTTCAAAGGGGTGTAAAGAAACCTCGCCGGGTCATACAGCAGAATATCCTGACAGCCTGAGAACAGTATTTTACACCAGAAGTCTCCTTCTCTGCATCCAGGCACTGGACATGCAGCAGCTCAACACAAACACCCGAGCCCCTGGTCAGGAGGTGGCTTCAGATGAACTCAGGCAATATTTGCAACTTGGTTTTGCACCACTGACAAAGCCCATGAGAACACCAATCTCGGGCTTCCACAGGACCCATGGGACTGAAGCACCCCACAGTCTTTACATATTACATCCTCTGATGTACAAATTCACAATAAGCCCTTTTCTCCCCCTTCCCCGAAACAGGAAAATAACCAGAAATGAGGTTTTGAAGGAAAGAAATGTTTCTGGGATGCAGTTAATTAAAACCAACCAGAAAACCCCTACATACGTGTCTGGGTTCCCTGGAAACATCACTTTTGATTTCAACAGTTTTGGGGCAAGGTGCAGCCTGTGCAAACAAAACTTTCTGCAAACAGGCTAAAAGCAGTGGTTAAAGGTGGATGTTGCTGAGCTCTGCCCTCTACGGTTGCAGCTTGGCTGCAAAGCATGAAAATATACACATTAAACTCCTCAAATGTTAAGATAAGCAAATACTTCTTTGCCACAACTCTGAAGTTACTGCCAAAACCTCTGAAGATGGCTCTGCTGAAAGCATGAAATCCCTCAACAGACCCTGGAACAACTCAGGTCGTTGAGTTTTCTATAGCTGCTGCCCTTTTCCTGTGAAAGCATAAATTCTCCCTTAATTGAATTTGACAATTGAGAAGTAAAGAGATTTAAAATAACAAATGGCTCCCCAGCTCTCCCTGCAGCAAGGTTAGAGACACTTAATTGAACTTTAGCTTAGCTGCCAAACCAGAAAACCAACAAATAAGAAAGCACTGGGAATACCTGTGTTTATTAAGTTAGTAACTCATCTTTCTCCAGGAACAGCTCTGCACTGTCAAACTTTTTCCCTCTTTTAATCACAAAAAAAAAGCAAGGAAAACACAAAAACTATTTGGCCCCACAAGGACTGTGGAGGTACCTACAGAACTGGCCACAGCAGCCAGCAACAAAATGCCTCTCTAAAAATATCCAGGAGACCAGAGCACGACCTCCCTGTGTGACAGGGGATATTCCACTTGGGCCACATCCATACAAACTGGAAACGCAACACGTGCAAGCCAGGAGGCAACTTCACCCCCTTATGTCACAGTCCACGGGGTGGGCCCTGGAACAGCTCTGGGGTCAGCCTTGGCACGATGATGTTACAAATTGAAAAGGATGCAGTAAAAATTACTGATGGGAGAAAAATGTCTTTTAATGAGAAAATGTGGAGCTCAATCTGTTCAGCTTGTCTGAGAGGTAACTTGATTATAGCGTAAAACCCCCTTCACAAAGGAAAACACAGCGCCAGAAAAAGGCTTTGTTATCTCTGCAGTAACAAATAAAAGAAATCACTGGCTGGAAGCTGAAGACAGGGAAAAGCCAACAAGGAAAGTATTTTTATAGCATGAATCATTAAACTCTCAAACAAGCTATGAAAAAGAGCAGAAAACGCTTAAATTCTTGGGAGATGCCACGCGAAGGCTGGATCTCTTCCTGCAGAGGGAAGCGCAGTCAGACACAGCGCGCCCTGCGCCGAGAGGAGCAGGTGGGAACGGAGCGGCTCACGGAGCACCAGGGTGAGGACAAGGATGACTCAACAGTCCCTTCTGCCTCGACTTTCTGAATCACTGTGGAGCCACTAACCCAGCATCTCACGTGGACAGGGAGCAGCATGTACGTACTGCAACTTGCTCAGCCACAGGGAAACGGAACAAAGCTTCCTTTTGAAAGCCACTTTCCCAAGAAATTTGGAAATAGGGGTAGCATCATGGCGTTCTGATTTTGTTTGAGGCTTTCAACGCAGCTGAAATTATAACAGATAATAAAGAAGGGTGTGCAGACCCAGGTACCCTCAGAAACCTCTCCTCGCTCACGCTGTTGGCTCACTCAGGCTTTTGTCGAGGCAATGTTAAGGGCAGTTGATCGCAGCAATTTCCCTTCTTTGCTTTCCCACTTGCAAAGTAATTGCTGAGGGATATTAAAACACACGAGGGAAAAAACATTTGCGCTGAATTTTTTCTCCTCCAAAAATCAGACAGTGTTTTCCCAGACAGCATCAAAAAGAGCATCTCTTAAGCTACTTATTAATGTTTAAACATGTTTATTTCAAGTGATAGCAGCGCTCTTTGATAAGTAATGATCCAGGTAAAATAAAAATAGCTAACAAAGGAAAACAAGATTGTTTGGCTGCTCTTCTGTCAAGCCGTTCTCAGGAGTCCAGCAATTAAAGGGGAACGTATCCTTGCTGGAAAAGCTCAGCGAAGCACAAGGAATGACAGTTTTGAGTTGAGAAACCTTGGGAGCTCTGTCCTCCCCCTGGCCTCGGCACACGTGTTGCTCGGTAATTTGGGCAGCGGGTTTGCCACCAACGCCCGGCTGCGAAGGAACAGTGATCCGCTGAGCCTTTCTTGGGAACAGCAGGGCCACGCTTCGCGCTCAGCTCCGGCGCTGCAGCCCCAGCATCTATGTTTAGAGACTCCCTTTAAGAGCTCATTTTGCAAAATACTTGCTCATTATCACCAACTAACCAGTGATTAAATAATCATATACTTTCATCTCAGATCCAAGACAGCCTCCTTTGCCTGGTCTCTGAATTAAAGGGAGGTATTTTCCTACGCTGGGCAGCAGCTTTATGGGACCAAGAAATCACATCGAGCTCTCTCAATGCACTGAAATCTATTTCTATCTTCCCCCAGCAAGTCTCAGCTCTAAAAGGTAGGTGGCTATCAGGTAACAGTAAAACAGTTTACCCAGCGTAGTTCATCCAAATTTTATGACAGATACAAAGCGCTTTGCGGAGGTGGCTTAAAGCTATGGATGCTTGTACTGAACTCCTGCAATGTTTGCAGTGATTCAAAATGATTTAATGACACATCTGCTTCGGGTTTATGTTTTTCTGAGCAGCAGGATGTTGGAGAAGCGAGCGTATCGCATTTCTCTTTCACTCAGAGACCCACTTCACAATTCCTATGCCAAGGGCAGACTCTACCCTACAGAGGCACGGGAGGGAGGGAGGGATGGAAGCTCTCCAATCCACCCACTGGCCCAGCACAACGGGTTTTGTGGGAACTCTGGGAACTCCAACAGCATGGACTGCTGATGGCAACCAGTAAGGAGGCAAATATATTAATATATTACAGCGGGGATTTCCAGAGAGCCCTACAGGAACCAGATCGACCTGAACTGAATTTTAACAGAAGCTGAAAGTCCCCCTAAAGAAGATCCTGCTGGTTCTGCCAGCACCCCATTGGTTCCCTTAGAGCTCCACAACAGGGACCTTGCCCCTCTCCCCGCAAAGACCAGGATTCCAGCAGCAGGGCAAATGGTTTAGGAACAAGGACCGTATGAAGATTTTGTCTGTAGCCACTAACTCCAGTACCAAGTGATGCAGGAAGGTTTTGCGGAGCACTTTGTCTTCTCCCTGGCTATAAAGGGAACCCATGTCCTGACACAGCCCCTCTGACATGTGTTTAAGCTCGGTGCCCAAAGTAGGCAGTGTTAGTCCTGTCTAACTATTGCAGACGCTTGTGCTTTGCCTAAGGCTGATTTAAGCCCACTAAAGCCCTCAAACAAGGCTTGACATACCATTGCTGCAGCACACAGGATTAATGCTGGTCCTTCTGCAGAGGGGTGAATGTCATTTGCAGAACTGTGTTAATTCCTGATTTGAATTTAGATGATGTTTTCAAATAAGAAACAAGCTCAGAACATCCGCTGGGAATCTGTGACTTGGATAAACCTTAATAAGTCACTAAATACAAGTTACTATTGGAAAAGTGCTCAGACTGCAGTGCTGGCTGTATAAAATTAATAATAATAGTAACAATAATAAAGGAAGATAGGAAGATCACTTCCAGAGAACAATGGCTTCAGACGGAGTATTACGGGCACGGCGGATGTATTCAGAATGGTACAACAGCATTAATGAGCTCTAGATCAGCACACTCAATCCACACAATACGCTCCCTCTCTTCAGGAGAGGAGGAACAGGAAAGGAGGAGGCTCTACCTGGAGTTAGGAGAGGGAAGTCCCTGGGGCAGACTGGAGCAGGACAACAAGGGTAATGAGACAGCAAAATCCTGCTGCTGTTTCAGCCAGACTCTCTCAGTGCTGATACTTGGTGTCGTGTGCCCTTCAGCAATTCCTCCTGCAGTCCATGGGTGGTAACAGAGCTCAGGAAACACCGGATTCCCCTGAATTTTGGCATTCCTGACTTGCCAGCATGTTCAGACTAAGCCATCCTGCAGGGTGATTCTGCAGCCCCCAGTGAGTGGTAACTGGAGCAGGAACTCCAACAACACCCATCGGTGATGAGCAGTACCAGGAGCATCCTGCCACAGCTCCCGGCTGCCCCAGCAGCACCGTCAGACCATGGGACTCTTTCACAGGTCCTGAGTTGCTCCGGATTACTTTTTAAAAATGTAGGCAGCACTACATATTTATACTGGAGAAAAAAAAAGAAACCAGATGATTTCATACCATCTTACATTGATTTATCTATTCTAAAATAACATGAAACCTTCACATTCATACTTTTCCTTGCACTGAGACGATGAATCTCCAACAAATCTCCCTAAACCACTGCCTGTGTTAAAATAAAAGACAGTTCTACATTTATCTAGAAGGTGGTGGTGGGAAAATGTCTGAAGAGTGGAAAGGAAGTTTTGGAATCTTATACTGGATTAGCACCCAGCCCACATCTTTACATCGCTCAAAGCACAAGGAAGGCTTTCCAGAGAGAGAAAGCAGCAGCTGCACCAAAGAATTAAATTTAAAATACATTTACTTTCAAAGTGGGCGAAAAATGTCTCTTAACTCCTAATCTTTCATACTGAGGACTTGAGTAAAATGGATGTTCTTTTCTTTTAAAAAGTCATGCAATTCAATGTGATCCTTCCCAGCAGGCTGCATCTGTTTTAAATGTTTGCTTTCAAAATGTGAAACCACTCCCTGCTCCCCCTTAATGTTATCTAGAATCATGAATACTCCATTTGCTTAAACATATCCTGAATAGATGAGCCTCAGAAAACCACAACGTTAATCTGGGACAGTCTTCTGTCTGATGCATCCTTTGGGATACATCACATTTGGAAAATGCCACGGAGGGACTCGGTAGCTACAGTCCACCCAGGCAGCAGCAGTATGAGGAGGGAGAGGAGCCTGCAGGCAGAATCAAGGGCTGATGTGTGACTTGGGCTGTTTTCTGTGTTTCTTGCTCATCCACCACAGTAAAATCCTCTGAAATGCTCAAAACATAGATGAGTGAAGAGGTTCAGAGCAAAAGAGACTCGAGCAGACTCCTGGAGCAGATCAAGCCTTGCCAAGGAAGGGCAGCATCCCCTAAGGAAACTGGGGCCAAGCTTCTGTCTCGGAAAATGCAAATTAATACAGGGAAGTGTTAAGAGCAGGAAAGAAGGAAAATCAGAAAGCATATCTCAGGGCAACATTACTTCTGGGGGTGGAAGCTGTAAAATTCTGCAATTTCAAAGACAAGAATTTAGCAAGATTTATAAAAAGAGACAGTCCTTGGCAAATCCCACTGAAGAGGGGTACATGAAAATAGTACAGCAGACAAAGGTTGAATAGATACATGTTTTTAGACAAATGGTAGACCACCCAAAACCCCAGCCATGATCAGGAATGTTGAAAAGAAGCTCACTGCTACAACTGGCTACAGATAAAGAGGTACCACCCAACTTTTTAGGGAAAAGATTAACGACACTGTGATCAGACAGAAACACAGAGCAGGGACAGAGCTGGCTGTCAAAGACAACTCAAAGCTGGAGAGGTAAGTGAGCTAATGGTACCAGCATAACCCCAGTGAGTTGCAACGTCATTCCCAATTCCAGGCAGCACGGCAGAGACGTGTCAGCTCAGCCGGCTGAGCGGCAGCTGCGATCCGATCCGCCAGCTCCTCTGCTCTTCCTCTACGGGCAGCAGGGACAGAAAACCCCAACGACTCCCTGTGACTGGGTGATCATCTTGATGGCCTGTGGCTGTAGTGCCTGAACTTTCTGACATTGGAAGTGACTGCTGCTCAGACAAAATTGCTTTTAAAATGTCAATTTAAATTCAGTGCTGGGAAACACAAAGCCACTCCCAGGGCAGGGACAGCAATGCTCACTTTGAAAACACAACAGTCCTTCAAATAACTTTGAGATCAGGAAAGAAGTCTTGAAAGCCTTTTGAACAGTTCCCTATAAACACCAACCTTATGTTCTGCAATAATTAAGATGAAAATATAAAAATAAGAAATGTTATGAGATGGAAAGGGGCAACAAAACCAGCAAATGACTGGATAATTCAGACACACTAAAGCACCAACTCTGCCAAGGGTCAGGCTCCGGCTGCGCCTCCCTGGGGCTTTGCTGCAGCTTGTTTAGCTGTACCAGCAATTTTTCTATTGACCAGGTGGCTTATCCTTGTACAGAACTGTAATGCTTGCAGGGAGAGTAATAACAGGCAGGTATTCTGTGGAGAATGAAATATGGATGATCCCGGTGCCATCGGGCAGTGCACGGAATGACAGAGCAGGGCACTCCCAAGCAGGGGCACAGATGTCACAGAGAGGGGTGCGGGTGTGGGAAGACAGGAGAGGGGGCACGGGATGGTCCTGGACACCCCCACAAATATCACACCAGCAGCCACAGAAATGCAGACATTAACAAAACCAGTTTTGGGTGGAACAGAATTAGGAGCAAGTATTTAAGACACTCCACATACAGCGAAGACAGCTGCAAATGTGCAGATCGTGACTTTAAGAAAGAACATGTAAAAGCATGCTGGAAAACATAAATATATTTATTATCCCAAGTGGATCCTAGAGCAGAGTGGAAGAAACCACCAATCTCCACCTCCTGCTTCTACCAGCAGGAAAAATAAAAACCACCATCAGCATCATACTCCTCCTGAAGGCAGCACAGGACACCGATGACTCACTGACTTTTTTCTGTAGATGTTTTTAATACTAAGAGCAATCAGGAATTAGAAATGCTTCATTGCAGAAGAGGTATTTCTGCATTTACAGAAGGGTCAGTAAAACTAACGGGGGCTTTGAGAAGACAGTGAGGTGGATTGAGAACTGGCTGAACAGCAGAACCCAAAAGATGGGTCTAGGTTGGAGGCCTGTCACTATTGGTGTCCCCCAGGGTTCTATACTGGGCCCAGTATTCTTTAACTTGTTTATCAATTACTTGGTTAAGGGGTAGATGACTGACTCCTTGGTTTTTCCCAGGAAGCAGTGGAAGGGTGAGAAGAGAAAGGCATGGACATCAGGATTTTAGGTGTTCAGCAACAACTTCTTATTAAGAGTTCTTCTGCAGCAGGGCTTTTTATTGTCCTTTTCTTTTTCTATAATAAGTAGAGTTAGGCTAACAATAACCACTTCGAGTGCAAAAAACGCACTAGTTAGTGACTTACAAAACATTTAGATTCCTCCACAAGCTCAGAAGGCCTCAAGGGTGATGGCTAGAGCAGGAGAAGAGCAGCAAGTCTGGAGGTTTCCTTATTTTTCTAAGCAGGACACAAACCTCATTCCCTGCACTTCACTTACAGTGGTCACAAGAAAAAAAATTGCACTGAGTGCAAGAAGAGATACTGAAACAAAAGAGAATATAATTTCTTAAACCCCCAAACCATGACTGACTACACAGGGAGCCATCAGGGATGAGAGGCAGACTGCCAGCGTACCGAGAATGAAGTTCTCTTTCAGGAGGGTATTTGCAATAGCACTCAAGGACTGAAGCTGGGAGATTAGTTGGCTATTTTATGTAAGAAAGATTGCTTGAATAATCAGTTTTTCTGATGTTGCCATGTCTTTTCATTTGTTAGTGTGGAGCATAATTGCTTCTTGTAAAGCTGAATGACTTTAAATTGGATGGAAAGATGGTCATTGCAAAGATAATTCCGAACGTTCCCTTTCAAAGTTGTAGGTTTAAAAATATGAGTTGAAATGCAACAGAATAATTAATCTGGCAGCAGCCACTTAATTTGTCCCCTTTTTTTTGTTTCTTCCTTGCTACATGCTTTTAAGTTACCCCGGTATGTTCATCCATGGAAAATGAATAGCAGGAAAATAAATACATTTATCTAATCAACCCCTTACCGGAGCTGAAAGCCTCCAGTACAGTCTAAACCAGTGATTAAGTCCAGATTACATTAAAACAAATTTGCCATGTCACTCCTAATACTTCCACTTGGCAATGACTCAAATATTGTTGTTTGTTTTGATCCTCTCTCCAAACACAGACCAATGTCAGACTCACCCTGGCTGGAGGGGCCTCTGTGCTCACGGGTGAGCTGCTGCAGGACCAGGGCAGGCTGCTCGGGGCTTTGTCCAGCTGCAGCTTCAGAATGTCCAAGGAGAGGGACAGGATCTCTTCTCCACCCACCTACAAACTTTCTCTATGTAAGTGCTATTCATAACACTTCTCAAAGTCACAGTTTGATGACTGCAGCAATCAAAACAACTTTTTCTCACCAGCTGATTCAGCTGAGCTCTGTCATCGGGCATTTCTCCTCTCTCCATTTTACCCCTCTTTCCAAAATTCCTCGCTGTCCCTACTTCTTCTCTCCCTACCAAAAGGGTTCCCATCTTCCTGAAAGCACCTACCACTCTGACTGCAGGAATTTTGCAGTTGGTATTGACACACCAGGCTACTCAGCAGTGCTTTTTATCTGGAAATGCAAAGCCACTCTCGTTTTAGCAGAGGCCCTGCAGAGCCCGAGGGATGCGCCCTGCCAGCCGAGAACAGGGAGAAAGCTGCCACAAAAAGGATGGAGGAAGCAAAGAGAAGAGACTCCTGCGTGCCACCTTTGATCGGCAAACAACTTCAGCCACTTGAAAACTTAAGGAGGGTTCGGGGTCATTTCTTCTTCCCCCAGCGTGCTCTGCTCTGCTTTCAGCCCGCAGATGATGAGCGCTGCTGACGAAGGTGACGCATCGGGGAGAGGAGATTTTAGTAACTGGGGCGGAGGAGAAGAAGCAGCAAGTGGTGAGAGGGGGAGGAAAAGGAGCCTATATAAAGCAGCAAAATTCAAAAACATTAGAAGAGAGAAATGTAAGAGGGAGAGAGCAAAGTTCGGGGAATTTTGGAACTGCCAGGTACATTACAGAAGCGAACCGAGACCCAGCCAGACATCGAATCAACACTCATCCCATGGATGAAACTCAAAACCAAGATGTGTCCATCCCACCACCTTTTTCAAACGTATGAGAGGATTTTCAGACCCCCATCCCACAGTCCAGTGGTCTCCTGAGGTCTGAAATTCAAGAAAAGCGTTTGGAGAACAGGGGTCAATACAGAATTACAAGATAATGCACTGGGTGTCCCCAGCAAAGCACCGAGCTCTACTACAGCTTCTGCTTTTCAAACTGCACCAAAAGAACTAAAACATCACCACATCTGCCAGCGTGGCTTTCAGAAACATAAAACTGGGGAAAGACTTAACTGTGGGAGCTGATAGATCCAGGAGCCCTTCCTGTAAGAACACTCTGTGGTCTGGGGACTCCTGCCTTGCTCAGCCAAGACGCTCACAGTTTGCGCCAGCAGGTACCGAGACATAATAAATGCACCAACAACTGCTGCTCAATCGTGTGTATGAAACAGCACACATAATTAGAGCTGCCTGTATATGCAAAGGCTCAAAATTAAAAGTCAGCAACTTCTAGTGCTACTTCGTGATTTTGGCAGGTTTCACTTTCCCACTTGGCATCCTTACAATGTCTTTGGTAAAAGCGAAGATAACAGTCTTGATCATCGAGCACTTGTTTTTCGTAAACACTCATGTGTGTACATCAGATAAATAATCCAGTACCTGCTGAACATTTAATCTCTCCGTGACTGTGCAGAGAACTTTCCCAAGTCCTGCAGGGTCCCCAGTCCCTGCCCTTGGACCTGCATCCCACCCACCCCAGAGCCTGCTACATGCTGGCTCATCGTTCATGCTAGCGGCTTGTTTTCTCAGCCATTCACACACAGTTTGCTTCCAAGGCTGGCTTTTCCTGGCACAGATCCCCAAAATGTCTTCCCAAACACATACACTACTGCTAGGAAAGCCATCATGACAGATAATAGCGCCCATGCCAAGTACAAATCATCTTTAACTCTTAAGTTTGTTTTCTGCAATTTTGAAACTTAACTAACCACAGGGTCCCAATGTCTGCCTTTGAGAGGGAAAGGCGTGGGGGGAATCTCTCCTGGATTCATTAAGGCACAAATGTTCACGCCTCTGTTTAAATCAATTCGACTATTTATGCTAAGGTAGACAGGCTCCTCCTTTGATGGGTGGTTACCCCCTCACTTGTCCCACAGTCAAATCTTTTGGCTGTCCCAAAGTCAAATCTACATTGGCTTTCTGTTTTCACTGTCGGCATTCTGCAGTGAATTCTCCCAGAAGCTGTGCCACCCATCCCAAACTTCAACCCAACTCAGATACCCTCAGTCCAGGCACAACTGACTTGGCACGTAATTTCCTGAGAATCCCCTTCTCTGGAGCAGTACGGCACTAATGGGAACCAATACTCTACAACGCTTGAGGAAAAGTACAAGCTACTTTGAACTGTTAATTAACCCAAAAGACTCACAGCCCAAATCCCCTCCTCCCAGGCTCCCTCACCGAGGGATCTGCTCCCCATCACACACCAAAGACCTGCCGCTCACTCGCAAATTCAGAGCTATCAACTTCTACAGGAATCTGACTTGAACCGAAGTCTCCCCTGAATAAGAGATGGAGAGCAATTTTAAAACACATGTGATTACAAATGCCAGTAAAAGCTAAATTCCCATTCCCACGTAAAACACCCACTTCCCTTAAAATAACTGGGGAAAAAGGCATGGCCTTTACATGGCCTCACTACAGACGGTAGCAAAGATTTACTAGCAAAGGACAGTAGTGAAGTCTTCTCCTTCTAAAATTTTATTGCTCTTACATAATATGCTATCATGCATTTACTAGCACGCTGTGAAGCGCTGTCATAAATATTTAAACGGTGATGACAAAGTAAGAGAGCTGTCGGTGGCTCCTGCGTTTCTGGTTTTCGCTGCTCGCTCCCTCGGGCCCACGGCGAGGGAAGAACCGATGTGCAGAAAATAAAAGTGCCACATGTGAACCAAACCAGATGCGTCTACCTGGTGCCCAGTAAGGCAACAGGGACTTGAACTTGTTACTGAAAGGTCTTTCTCCACCGGGGCTTTGTCCATCATGACGGCCAAGCTCGTCACCAGCGAGGCTCCCCTCCCCACACGCTCGCCTGACAGCATTAGTTATTACATTTGATAGCTTTATAGCATTATTTGAAGCTTGCTATTTACCCAGTTACACAAGGCCCAGCGGCTTAGAGCCCGCTCTCTGCCTGGACTGCAAATCTCTGCAACTACCTCCAAAATAGCCCAGATTTTATGACCCATTAGGCTTAATGATAAATCCTTGGATTTATGTTCCGGGCTAGTGAGCGATGAGAGATCAAGGGCTAAGCTTTGATTTATCTGCGGGCCAAGGGAGATGGTTATTTCTATAATTTTATTTTTATCATCATTTGCCATAATGACTGCAATGCTTTGCTATGACATCATGGCAGTGTTTACTGTTATCTACATCAAAATCAATACTGTACTTGGTCCTCTCACAGTGCTGGCACTGGTATTTCCTCTCCCAGCTGGATGGGAATGCTCCTGGAGCAGTTTTCCATCCCCTGCCTGGCCTGAGCAGCAAAGCCTGCTACAGATGCTAACTCCAGAACCTCCTGGTGCATGAAAGGCAATGGTTTTCAGCTTGCAAATACTGCTGGAGGTGGGGCAATGGTCTGGGAATGAAGACCGTTCTGCTTTGAACCAGTTTGGTACATTTGTGGTGCTTTACACGCAATGCCAGCGGTGCCTGGAGTTGGGATAAATTTTGCTTCATTGTGCTTTAAATCCAGAACCATGAAAGAGCAGCCAATACTTTGGAGAGATGCTATTCTCAGCAGGTCCAGTATCTGCATTGATTATAAATCTCCTGTTTTAACAGTTTCTCTGAAAACCCCAGGCCTCTGGAGCCTGGGGAATGCAAGAAAACCTCCAATTTGCTCTCCAAATCCACTTTAAAAGAAATAAAGAGAAAATTAAATGCCCTGTGTTACAGGCAAAAGTCTTGAGAAATGGCCTATAAGGACCACAAATGTTCATGCAACTCTGAGTTTCACACTTGCCTGGCTTCAATATGCTCATCACAAAGGCAGGCACTGCACTTCTTAGAGCTGGCCCAAGGCTGGTTACTGGTTCCAGCAAGGACAGGTGGGTGCACCGTGGAACGACAGGGCGAGAGACTGGAAAAAGACTAAGGAATACCATGATACTACAAAGCTAATCACACCTCAAAGTTATTTTCTTCAAAGATTATTACATCCATTTGACCATGCTGTACAGGTACACTAAGACTACTTGAGTAATACTGAGAAAGGACAGAAAAAGTAAACATTAAAGGGCAAATTTTGAGCAGCTCAAATTTACAGAGTGAAGCAGATGCCTCATATAATAAAGGGAACTTGTCAGGGGAATGGAGCATTATCCAATATCTGTCTTGATTGACAGCTTGACAGTCTTTCACCCATTAAAAAAAAAAATCTTTAAAAAGCATTAGTTAGCAATTATCACCAATTTTCCTATTAAGGAAATTTTCCACGGAAAAATAGCTACAGATTAATTTCTAGCAAAATCAGGACAGTTGACTATTTTTCTTCCTCACACAGAATTGGAAATTGAAGGGAAATAGCGAGATGCTGTCAGATCAGTACCAGAGCAAAGTAAACAGGAAAGGAATAAAAATGGCAAAAGTTACGGAACAAAACCAGACAGCTGAAGATCTCTCCCAAGAAGCAGCATCAGGTTGTCGTGCAAAAAAAAAATTGCAATAACAACATAATGTGGACCAAGTCCTACCAGATGCTAAGGAAAAAGTCAAAACGCCTCTTCAAACAGAAGTTTGTAATACACGTGCGCCACAGAGCTACCAGGTTTTTCCCATTACACACACAATACTGGGGATCCATTGCACTGAGGAGGTCCAAATTCAGAATGGATTGCTCTAGAAGAAAGAAGCCCTGACTTTAACTTGAGTTCATGAGAAGAGAAGGCATCAGGGTGACCTAATTGGGACCTTCCAGTACCTGAAGGGAGCCTATAAAAAAGATGAAGAGAGACTATTTACAAGGGTATGAAGTGAGAGGACAAGGGGAATGGCTTCAAACTGGGGAGGTGTAGATTAACTGTTAGGAAGAAATTCTTTAATGTGAGGGTGGTGAGGCACCGGCCCAGGTTGCCCAGAGAAGTGATGGATGCCCCATCCCTGAAGGTGTTAAAGATCAGGCTGGATGGGGCTCTGAGCAACCTGGGATCGTGGAAGTTGTCCCTGCACACAGCAGGGGAGTTGGAACAAGATGATCTTTAAGGTCCCTTCCAATCCAGGCCATTCTATGATTCTATCCCATGATTTATCACAGCAATCGTTTCTCTTGGAAGGAAGCAGCCCTGCTGATGGGCAACACATTCCATACTCCTCTCCCCAAAAAGAAGAAAAAACATCCACTTATTGTTAGCCTGTTAAGAGACTGTAAGCCACTTTTCGGCTAGCAATGCTCTGAACCACTGTTTAAATTATTTACCTCATGCCTTGCACTTCTTAAGTACTTGAAAAAGCCCTACACAGTCTCCCTGTGAATCTTGACAGTGCTAAGAGTCGATCCTCAAAGAGACTGGATAGAGCGAGCACTGATGTGGGATGGATGTTGCATTTTCAGTGGTTTCTGTTCTGTATCTCTGATATAACAGAAAATGAGAGACATGCTTGAGTCCCTCATAACAGCCCTACCTCAGTAAAAGCACTTTCCTCGCTTTCCAGGACCAAGACTCAACTCCCGTCTCCATCCAAGTGAAGGCTCCTTGTGTCTCACCCCTAGGAATAAATCCTCCGTGGCATTCAGGCACATGGTTTTGCACGTGTTTCCCCAGGCAGTCTTTAGGGTATGCATTACACCATCTGCTTTAAACTGAGCCCTGTCATCAATACTCTGTTTTGGCAGGAGAGCTACTGGCAATAACCACTTTCCTTCACTGCCAGCCCCTCCCTGACTTCCAGTAGGACAGGGCTCTTTCCATCCAGCCACACGATTGTAATAACAGACATCCATACATAGGATTTTTCTAATTTGTTTGCGTTTCTACTTCTCATCCTTCATTTACTGTCCTAAAAATGTCAGAACAGAGAGCAGAACTTAAAAGGCAATCACCACCTGCAAGCATTGTAGCAACACTAAACTATTTTGGCAACCAGGCCTTTCTCCACACATGCTGATGGGGCCTATATCCCTCGTGCTGGGAAGATGCAACACAGTCCCCGGCTTTCGGCCGCTTCATTTCAAGCTTCTGCATAAAAATGGGAGCACCCTTTTCATTTCCTAGGTTTCCCACAGCAGCCAATGGCTTAGATTACAGCCATTGCCTTGGCACTGGAGCACTTTCCAGTATCACACTAAGCTTTTATGTTTCCAACATAAAATCCCCCACAATGCTGCTTCCCCAAACCCTGTGGCACATCCCATGACACGGATGGTGCCTCCCAACCAGCCACCCCACTAACAGCACCATGCTCCACAAACTTCTTTAACATTCCGCGCTCGGCTGCAGCTCAGCCATGGAATTCTCTCTGCCCTTTGATTATTTTTTCCCTGTGACACAAAGCTTAAATAGGAAGAAGTTCTGTTCTTTGGAAAGGAGGAGTTCAGCGCGTGCAACAGAGACAAATTCATGTACCATTATTCTTTCCTGCATGCTTCAAAATCTGGGATAGAGGCACAGCTCAGGGCGCATTTACTTTGTTCTCATCTCGCTCTCAGGGAAACCTTCCTACTTCTTCAGCCTAGAAAATCACCCTTTGCTGTAAAACACAAAACCAAATACCCTCCAAATCCAAGTGAGAAATGCTACAAATCTGTTGCCTTTGGGGTCTTTACACGCAAGTGAGAGACAAGTTTAATACATGCAAACCCAGGTTTCTGTGGCCTTGGCAGAACTTGGTTGAAAAAGTAAATGATTTAAACATTCTGACAGTTTACCTGCATTTCATGAAGTGTCTGGTAGCAACCCTTTTGAACTATACCTCATTTCTACATCCTTCAGTTGTATCTTAAGAGCTTTTCTGTGAGTAGTGCGCAAAACATGCATCGAAAATCTTTTAAATTTATTTATTTACATGGCCCAAACAAACAACATGGCATTAAGAATTGTTTTCACAATCCTGTAAAGTACTAAAAGCCTCCTGAGACAGATCAAGCCTCTCCAGCTCAGAACTGGAGAGTTCTGCACCTTCGGAAAAAATTAAAACCGAACACCTAAGGTGCTTTTCAAAAGCAATTATCATAATCCCTGCTGTTACCCAGAGGGAAGCAGTGGCACGCAGAGGTTAAATAACTTCTTGGAGGTGGCTCAGTGAGCAGCACAGCCGGGATTAGAGCCACCGCGCCTCCTGACTCCCAGCTCCAGGCTCAGCCCAGCACCTTAAATAGCTGCAGTGCAAGTCATTAGCTCAGTCCTCTGAGCATGCATCTAGCTCGGGGAATGGGAAAGCTGGAGTTTAACTTAATAATACAAAACTTTCTATGGAGAATCCTCAGAAAGAAGCCTTAAGTTTTAACAGCTCTGACCTGACCAACCTGTCTGAGGGCGGAGGGAAAAGCCGTCGGGCAGATTTTACTGCCACCAGTTTGGGACGAGTGAATTATTCAAATGCAGCAGAGCGTGTCGTAATAAAAGGTTTATAGGGGCTATCACCGGGATCATTCTTATGGCATTTATTCATTCCAGTTTTCATTTGCTGGCATTTCTTTTGTCCTCCCCTTTGTCACCAGGATTCTCTCCACCCTTCCCTTTGTGGGGTACCTTAACTTCTAAAACAACAACATTTCTGCTGAGAGCGGTTTAGTGACATGGCACATTTTTATTTACATTGTTATTTTGCATTTCTGTGTACTTCTACAGGGGTAGCTGACACATGTGGTTTTCCCCCATCAGAGGTGACTGTGTATGTCTACTTCCACTATTCCCTTGCCTACAGCTGCAGTATCTCTTTTATTTCTTTAGCTGCCTCCAGCAGGGAACAATAAATCTAAAACACAGTCAAAAAAAAAAAGGACAGTCAGAAAAAGGAAAAAATCTCTCGTGCTATTTTTGGCATCTAAGTTCTTTGGCTTAACCTATTTTTGGAAGAGCATCTTTGTTCAGCAAATTCAGAACTCCCAGCCCTGTGACACCGGGGCAGCATGTCCCAATGCAGGCAGAGCCGTTTGCTGGCGGCAACCTCTAACGGCAGAGCAAAGCCAGGAGAGCCCAGAAGGAAAATGATGGGAGACAGGACTTCACTTCCACTCTCCATCACTTTGTGCCTCTGAGCAAGTCACGCCGCCCCTCTCCGGCGCGCTCCGGCCGTGCTCACGCCGGCACACGGCATATGCACTAACAGGATGGGTGCAGCCTGTGCCGTGAGCTCCACAGGGTGAAAGCAAGGCTTGCTACCTGTCCTCACAGCCTCCAGCCCTTCCAGGACCCCAGTTTTGGTGGTTCATGAAGTGTAAATATTAACTGGTATCTACAGCTCATGTTTTAATAAAAGCTTTGCTCAGGAGATGAGGAAGGTCACAAATGGGAAACGGCACCCCTGAAGAGATGACTTGATTCATGTATTTCTGCTTTGCTGGTTTGATTTCAAAAGATATTCAGGCTCTGTATCTGAAACAGTTATTACCTTTATACTTCCACCAGATGCACCTTCCAAAAGTGGCAGCACTCTCACATGGCCCAGAAAAGAAAAAAAAAAGTTGGAAAAGATGCAAAATAGCTGAGTTGGTATGTTGTGGCTGGCTCTGCCTGACGCAATGGGAGCACACACTTCTCACATCACTGCACTCACAGGCGCCGCTCGGAAAGGGATAATCTTGGAGCCCTGTAAGGCACAAGACTCGGTTTAAAGCTGGAATTTTGTGCCAGGGCTTTCAACAGGCACGGCTGAACCACAAGAGAACCAAACACTGCAGCTGGTCTTAGACCAGAAGCCCTGGCCACAGTCCTGCCCTCTGAGTTGCTTCTCTCCGGGGAAAAAAGCAAAAAGAGCAGAAGCAAACATTTAATTGCAAAGAAAATACTTTGTTTTCTTTGTCACAGGGACAGCCCTCCAAATGCAACATCGAGTCCTCCTGGGCTCAGTGACACGCAGGCTGAAACACCAGCACTAACAGCCAAGTCCCCAATGAATCTCTGTGGCCTAATGGATTAAAGGCTTAATTAGAGTTACCTGAACATTAAATACCACTAAAGTGCTCTGAAATTTGCTCTAAATGGGGGTGGGGGAAGTTGCCTTTTAAACGGGCTCAGAACTAACTGGGGGTTTGTGCACAGTTGTTAATGGTTTTGAATCGTTCCACTTTTCAGCTTTTTCCCTGATAATAAAGCCAATGCAGCTGTGCTGTGCATCAGGCAGTGCTCTGGCACACCTCATCACCAACCACAGCTGAATTTAATGGGGGGAAATTGTCTTAAATATATCCAGCTTTGTACCGAGAAGGAAGGAAGGTACCCTATCAAGCTCCTACTGAGCAAGACACAAACCCGCATCAGACACTGGAGAAGCTGGGAAGATGCCATCGAAACCAAGGTTCTGTTGGTCACTGCCATCCATTTTTTAAGCAAATAGTTGTTTAAAACACATTTCAGGCTTCAAATTGCTATTGAGAGTAGAAAGACCCTATGTTTAAGAGATTAGAATTAATGGTAAAAATAAAGAGTGTAACTGGAAGATGGTAGAAAGTGTAGGCCCTACAGGTGTGAGGGTATCAACCACCTGAAGTCTCCGTCATCATTTCTCCAGTTTCACCTGGCTGCAATCACACACCATTCCATCCTGACAACAGAGGTTTTGCCCAGCTTTCACCAAAACCTGGGGAAACCTGGCCAAACCCTGCAGCAGATCCAACAAACCAACTCCACTGACTTCAGCAAGGAGCAAAGCAGAGACAGCCCCAAAAACGCCTCCAGGATGGCCAAACAGCACCATGAGTCAGCGACGCTAATGCCAGGAGCAGGATATCCCGAGGGGGTATTTAAAAGAGAGGTTTTGTCTGAGATTCATGATTCTGAACCTCTTCAGCTGTCGTACCCACACACACCTGTTGGCAGTTTCAGCACACGCCACACGGCAGACTTGTGTTTGTAGCTTTTGCAAAGTAAACCGGTAAAACCAGAGCCAGTTTATGTATTTGAACAATGCCAAACACTTCAGATTCCTAAGTGGAGCAGCTTCAAAGCACTAAATGGATTTAGGTGTCAAATGTGAGGGTGATCAGAGAGGAGAAGCAGAGATGCAGGCGCTCTCCTGCTCCGTCTTTCCAGTTCTTTTTTCCATACATCCCTGAAATAGCTGGCACCTACACCCCGACAGATCTGTGCCAGCATCACCTCTTGGGCTTCTGTCACATGAGCTGGAGTTCTCCTTGAACTCAGCTTCAAACCCAAACTGCAGGCCCCAGCTGATGTCGATGAGAACAGTCTGTCTCCCCTATTTCAGCAGCAAATCTGGGGTCAGAGGCAACACCAATGAGATAAAGCAAAACTCAGACTTGTGATTAACCACCAGGAGAAGTTTGTTCTCAGCTGACTGACAGCAGGAGTTGACACTGGGGAGCAAATTTCTTACACAGCATTGTACTTCCCAAATATTAGTTTTCAAAGTAAGAGTTACATTGGCAAGTAATAACTAGGAAGTAAAACATTTTGCAGGAACTTTGCTTGTTACACACTTCCATCTTAGAAATCAGCCGTTGGGATGCCGAGAACTCACCGAAAGTCAAACGCTGACTTACTGTGACTCTTCATGATGGATGATGATGTCCAGGAAAAAAAAACCCAACAAACCCAAACAGAAAAGCCACTGGGAAGCAAAGAAAGGTGCCAAAGTAATAAGGGAATCAAACGAGCCATGGGATTTACTAGGTCTGGCTCCACAGGGGGTTGCCAAGGGAATTTGCTGATGACTCGTAACAGGGCTCTCCACAACAGGCCTGCCAGGGTCTCTGTGTGGCACCGCTTCCCCGTGCGGAATGACTCCTGAGCCGCTCAGTTAGGCACGGTTCAGCGGTCTCTGCAGCTGAGGACACGCACACACGCCGTGACTGGTGAGCCCTCGCTTCCTCAGTGTGGGGCTGAAACACTACAGAGGTGTGTAACAGCAACCAGAGCTCCCGCACAGCGGGGCGGTGGAACTACGGCAGACCGGTCTCAAATCATCTGATGAAAATTAATCTCAGCTAGAAATCATGGTCTCACCGGGATCAAAACCATTCGGAAAGATGTTTGAAGCAGGAGAAAGGAAAAAGTTTAGCTTCAGCACTGTCAACATGAGAGTGAGTCTTTCCCTTGACTAAAAACAATGCTTTTACTTAATTTATCTCCAATTAATACATTTGATAGCATAAATACACAATTCCACACTGAACAAAGACTTTTCATCAACTTAAAACGACCTACAGCCAAAAAAAAAAAGTGACTAAAACACAGAAATAGGCAATAAGGTGAACCACAGTAAGTAACTCTCAAAGCTTTACCTGGCACTGCAGCAGCTCCGAAACCAGTGCCTTGCCCCACGCAGCCAGGTCCCTCATTCCCACCTGAAAACCAGGAGAGCAGCTGCTCACCGTGGGGGGATCAACACACTTGTAACCCCCACAGAGCAGAAACAGCAACATATCGGCAGGAAAAAATGAGCAACGCAAAGGGCCATTTTGGGAACCGCGAACTAAAATAGAGGAGCTTCTGCAGCTTCTCAGTCTCACTCCTGGGGGTGCGGACAGCCAGGGAGCCCCAGGAGTGGCACTACATCCACTCGCCACCTCAGAAACATCCTCCTCAGCGGACGGCCAGAGCCATCCCCCAGCACCTCCGGATGCACCTCCACATGACAAGAGCTCTGTCCCCGGCAGTGGCAGCGATGCTCACAGCCACCAACACCGGCTGTCACAGCGGGCAGGGGAGCACGGCTCCCTGCTGCAGCCCTGAGCAGGTTATTGGAAGTTTCACGGCACAATAAAGGCAATAAATTTGGAGCAATCATTCCTTAAGTGCTGTCTGGGCAGCGGAGATCACCGAGATCTATCTCGACATAGGTACCAACTCATTCCCTTCATTTTGCAAATGCTAAAGCATACAAAAAATTCTAAAATGAAAGGGAAAGGCTACTAGCAGAGTAGTCCCACTGCTGGCCCCTCTCAAATTGGTGGGAATTTTATCCTTACGGGCAATGACAGCCCATTAGATCTAACACTGAATATTTTTTAAGGAAAAAAATTCCATTGTTTCTTTATGTTAAGAGAAGGCTGGTACGTAACAAAGAGAAAGAAAGGCAGCCTGCGTGCTGCTGGCGGGTTGGTAAAAAATTTTCAAGGTCTGATCGATACCATGAAAAAAACACCTCTCCTGGCCTGAGGCTGGAGCGTTATTCAAGCACGGCAGTCACTATGCAGCTCATTTTCTTTAGCTACGATGATCCGAGGCTCATGAACACAGAAAGAAGAGCGGAGTCGACTGCAGGCATTTCTAACCCTTTACATGGGAGGAA